>JAMKCH010022225.1:0-67847 GCA_023653785.1 Ophioderma brevispina | reverse complement strand
CTGGCAGCTTACAGAGCTAGGCCTACAAAGTGACCATAACAAAAAATTAACAAAGCATATATAGAAGAACCTTATGACCTCTTTCTTATTCTAAGACACCTAGAAATAGCATGTCATGCATTTAGAGGTGCAATCCCCTAACTAGTCTTCTTTTCATGAATACAGGTTTCCTCCCTGTACCTGTCCTTTTCGTAGAAATAAATTTGAAATATAAAATCATATTTGAGGAAGTATGTAGTTTGTCATTTTATAACGTCTTACTTTGGCGGCCATTGTGAATTTTCTCCATTTCGGCTCAGGGGGTGGGAAAGACTATCTGGAGTTGTTGGAAATATGCTCAAGTAGATATTCATTAATTAAAAAAAATAAATATGAAATATGTTGCATTTGGCGGCCATTTTGATTTTTTTTTTTTACATTTTGTACCCCGTTGCACTCAACTTCGCAAAGCAACCAGGCATTTTCGTAATCAGCACAAAAAAATCCGTCTAGAAACGTTTTTTGAAACGCTTCTACTAACAATGCCTGTAACTTCCTAATTAAAAAGCATCTTTTTGAGAATCTCGTCTAATCTAGTCCCGTGTGACTGAAGTGTCCGACCACCATAGTCTATTTGTTCTCCATTGAGTGCTGTACGCATCATTGTTTCAAACACTGTACTCAAATGGTCTCGTCTACAAGGTAACGATTTATTCCGACATGTGCTATGGTAGCTAGGGACACTATGGGGGACACTAAGTTCTTTACACCGGTATCCTATACCCACTCCTGAGATCTGAAATTCGTGGACATCTACACCCCTGAGGCCTAAACTAAGAATTCAATCTGAATTACTTGCCAAAAATGTGAACGGAGTTGTTAGAATATTGATGTGTACGTATTGAAGTGAGTGAAATCTCGCCAAAACTTTGGAAAAACATATTAGTTAGTATGCTTAAACTGACAATTGATGATGATTACAAATTCGTTTTGACGACGATTATGTTCTTATGTTGTACGCAGCCTACAGAAAACCCTATCGTGTGATTAATCCGTAAGTGGTGTGGGGCGGATCGCACCATTTTGTTCTCGCTCAATAGGTATGTACCAGGTTGATCATGAGAGAATATATTTGTAGGACTACACGCTGCGGGTTCCCCAAATTAATCTCTCAGGCGTGAGTATAATCTCAACCTTATGTTTGCATGATTACTTTTCAAAGGGCGGCTTAAATCAATCACATATACAGGCATGTCCCAAAAAATGTTAACACTCGAGGGACAATGGAAAATACGCTTTTATTGCCGTTTATTTATTCATGCGATTATTGTAGAACAAAACGATCATGCTTTCATTTAAGAGGCGCGTACAAATTCGCGATTATGGTCCGATTTGCAAGTTACATTTGTAAGATTGTCTGAAACATATTTTGTAACATACTCAAAGTTGGGTTCTCTATTGATTGACATTGAACCATATTGAAGTATTGACCACCATTCGAACGTCATTCTATAGTCATAAAAGTGTGATAATTGTCTTTATGATCAGCACTACTTTGGCATTTTAATATAATCAGTTAGTTCACTTTTAATCGCAGAATTAGCCCATCAAATCGCTCAAAATTAACCAGAATGTAAACCAAAGCAAAAATTAAACTAAAACACTCCTCTGTATTCACAGCCCTCCCCAAGAAAATCCTATGATTTTATAGGCAGAATAAACAACAAAACACGAAAGTAACAAAGAAAGAGAAACTTCTGATAATAAGCCTACATGGACTGATGAAGCAGGCATAATTGGAATTAAAGGCACCAGTGGCAGGGCCATACAGATCCCGGAACCAGAATGGCAAAAACTCAGCCAACATTCCGCTTGTTAAAGAGCAGATGTTAGATCCAACTATGAACGTTTTTTGGTAAAACACGGTGGCAGAAATCTCGAAGTCTTTCTTTAATAGAAAAACACTGCAAAATCTATTTGTTTTCTTTTTAAGATGGAAAGAAATTGCTATGCGCCAAGTTGTATTCATGTTGCATCATGCATTCCAAGTGTTCTAAGGCAGAAATCGGACCAGCTTGGCTTTGTCCGCTCTCATATTTGTATGAGCATATCTTTTGTTTTACGCATCGGATTGGAATGAAATAATGGCAAATTAAAGCTTATTTTTTGGCTTTAAGAGGATACCAAACAAAGACCCGTGCATACTTTTCTTTTTATCAAAATTCCGTCGTTCCGAGTGTTAACATTTTTGGGACAGCCTGTATTGCAATTAACTTTTACGAATACTCATAGAATTTTAAGCATGCATATTAGGTTACAACCCGTTATTCGGATGGGTCTTTATTCCGAAGGACCGTTATCCCGAACGATCTTTATTCCGAATTTTTGCAATAGGTCTAAACCCTAAACCCGAACCCTCAACCCTAATTCTAACCCTCACCCTAACTTCAATCCTAGTAGCGGTCATAATGTAAAATTCGGAATAATGGTTATTCGGATTGAAGATCTTACTGCTTATCGGATAACGCCCTCTGGCTAATCGGAAGTGCCGGTCCTTCGGATTGGCGTGGAGCGTCCGTGGGTGGCTAAATTGCGGGACTGTGTGGCGGTTGTCCTGGGATAAAAACCCTGCGGAATACGTACGGTGTCGCGGTGGGCACGCTCTCAATGAAGGAGTAATTTTCACATAAATACCGGAATTATTAGATTGGCTATAAAACATCTTCTAGTTTACCACGATCTGCTCAAGAGACACAACCAGCCCCAACTGTGGTGGACAGATGCATACATTCAAGGACTACAATACATTAAGCTTGTCAATCCGACATGTTTAGCGATGCACAGGGATCATTGACCGGTGAATGTATTTAGTTACTGTAATGCGTCTATCTTGTCCACCAAACATGGCTGGCTATGAATACGGTCTATAACTTAGTGATAACGTAGGCCGCAAGAGAAACAGTAGTGTCCCAATGAAATGCCACTCATTCAGTGTTCAGACAACCTTGGGTAAACTTGGATTATCTTTTCTTTCAATCTCAATATCCGCTTCATTTAAGGTTAATCCTCTTTGAAAATGGTGCAATGATTTAGTCAGGCATAAGACACTGACTGCAGAAAAAAATGGGCGTTACATTTCTAACACTGCCCGAGTGTTTATACATTGGTGTTGTTTTTGGTGTTAAAATAAACAGTTATGAAATTATGTGACACCAGTGTTAGTGCGATAGCCGTTGGTTTTAATACCGAGAGCGCGCTCAATATACATGTATAATGTGAATTTGCTACTGCTGAAAGAAATGAAGACTGGCGTGGTTTCAACATCAGTCGTTATTGATCAATATAGACTATCATCAACTTTAACTAACAAACTAAAACTAACTAACTAAATACTAACTTAACTTACGAAAATAAATAAATAATAACTAAATATTAATGTAATAACCAACTAAATAACTGACTAAATAACTATAATAACTTACGAACTTAATCTAGCAAAATAACGGACTAAATGATAACTACATGCAAGGTTTCCCAACCTGGGGTTCGCGACCCCTTTTGGGATCGCGGACCCTTAAGAAGGGGGTCGCGCGAAGTTAATTGAAATAAAAATTAAAGTACTTGAACCTAAACAGAATTGGCAAATAAGAAAATTGAAAATATGTCAAGCAAGCCAAACTGATTTTGCAGTGTCTGATTAATCAATTGAATTTGTGTTTGATTAAAATTTTAACCAACAAATGTGTTGGTTGTTAATAAATTGGTTAATTACAAGGAAAGCTCAAAGACCCGACCGAAATTCACTCAATTATAATGAAATTAGTGGTATATATTTTGCACGCTTCGTGTGCACTTGTTTTAGGAATGGGGAACACCATGCGCTTGGAATGCTACAACCGAAGTTGCTTCGTCACTCGAGTGGATTGCTTCATTAGTTCTGTTTTCTCAATTTTTTAGGCTTTTTAAGGATGTGCCCTTGCTTCCCTGTCGTCAGTAGATCGAGTTTCCGGATATAGGTGACATTGTTGCCCCTTCCCCTGGCTTGAAAACTTGCCTTGCCACTGTCGTGCCTCTCCAAAGCACTTTAATTTTTTTGAAATGGGGTCGCCGCAAGCCAAGTGTCAAGAAATGGGGTCTTGGGTCAAAAAGGTTGGAAAACCCTGAGTCATAGTACCACCTTTACAAGTATTTTGTGGTTATTGGTAATTAAATCCTAAAGGAATCCATTTGAGTTTGAACGCTGTGGAATATTCGTGTATTTTTAAATATTACTTCTTATTATATTATATGGATGTTGCCCGGCAGAAACCACAAAGAGGCAAATATCGTACACTTCTGGTGTTAGTATAACACTACCACTTAAAATGTTATTGTGACACTTCTGATGTCATTTAGACCCTAAATGTAACACTTTTGCAGTGATTCCTTAATATGACACACAGTCCTATTCCGGATCTTCGGTGGTTACATTCCCCAACAAATGGCAACTGAAAACAACATGAAACAAAAATGTTCGGCTATATGTTTGATGATTCAATTAATTGCCACAAATTTGTTATTTCTTTTTTAATTTTCGGACATCACTCATCTGTTCATGGTTTTGACCAAATATGTTTTGAAATTCCAGCTGGCTAAAGAATACCATGTCGGTTTCGAATTTGTGGCTTTTGAAGGATTATATATATATTAAATGAAACTAAATACACTTTTAACATCTCCCAAACCATTTTTCCTGTTTCTGTATAAACACCGAGGCAGTAAATTACACCGGCAAAGTGGGTTAAATGCGACTCAAGATTTTCAAAATATATTTTATGTGTAGTAATTAAAAATAGTCACTAGAACTAAAGGTACTCACCTAAAATGTTCAATTCCAAAGTTAGAGATGAATCGGATTTTTCGTTTTCATGCAGTACAACATTTTGTGCAGTATTAGCCCGTGCATGGATACCGTGTATTACAAAATTTCCGGATCCGGAATTTTTAAACAAAGTTGCGATTTTCTATATGAAGGACTTCGATTTGAGCTTAGTTATTTCACACAGTGATTATTATAGGGACAACATTATGTACATGCAAAAAACACAATTTGTTTGAAAATTGAGGGCGCCCTCCACGGGAAATCTCTGAGTCAGCCTTAAATGAATGATATCCTGATATTGCCACTGGATCACGTAACTTTGTCTTGAACCACGATCAAAACAATCGCTATACAAACTCTACGCATTCCAAACGCCACGTAATCCAATAATTCTTGCCGGAGTTACCTACCATTCTGATGAGTTTTGCTTTCTCCCAAATCTGAAGGCCTTTTCAAGATTCTTCAAGAGTGTATGATATTTTCACTGTAAATCATGAATTGTTACCATATATTAATACGTTAAGGGGACACCACACTGTCAAACGTGATTTCTTATATTTAAGCGAATAATGACAAAAACTATTAACCATAATGTAGTATGGGGAATTGACAGGGAAAATACCACAAAACTGACCATTTTGTCGTAGTTGCTATGGTAACGGCGGTCATCTTAGATGTTGGCCTTTCAAGATCAGTTTTCTTGCAGCTATTTCTCAAGTACCTTTTTATATTTTTGCATCAAACCAACTTTAACCATCACAGAAATAGTGTTTGTGCAACTTTAAAGAGGCGTTTTGTACATTTCCTCTGGGCAAGTGTAGTTACTATGGCGACCAAGCTGGGAAATTCCCAAAATCTGACATTTTAGCAAATATTTAATTACGTAATCACTTTTTGAGCAGAAAAAAATTGAAATTGAAAATTTGCTTCTGTAATGTTGTAGAGCATGAAGTTGTTAGTAAGTATGCTAATGTTCATATACAACAGTGGAGAAATAGCCGCAGGAATTTCGCAAGTAGTATATAATATGCGTCCTGAGAAATGACCATTTTTTCTAGAATCACTGAAAATTTCGAAACATTTTAAATTGGCTTATATTATTCAAAAGTGAGTAAAATGCACCATATTTTATTCTTTTTGTATCCAAATACACATTCCATGTGTAAAATTGCATATTACGTTATTTAATTGATTTTATATGCGAAGAGGTTAAGTATAACCCTGCAAAAACAATAAAATACAAAATAATTAAGTCGTGTGTATTAGAATAGGAAAAGTCTAATTTCGCTTACGTTTTGATCAAACTGCTTGATTTCAACGAAGCATTATACGATAATCCAACATCCGATTTTAGTCAAATAAAAAGCATATTGAAGTAAAAACTTTACAAATTAATGACATTGAAAAAGCTTAAAATGATCATTTTAGCCAATTTTACCCAATTTGTCCGCGCGATCTCCCCTTAAATCATTATTTTGGAATGTACTTTTAACGCTTAAATGTTACACCTTAATCAACTTATGTTACAACCATAATCCCTCTGAGCCATTTTATAATGTGATGTGATCAAGCAAAATGAGTCGGAAGTCGCAAATATTGATTTTGAGATATAGCCAAACAAAGGAGAAAATGTCTTTGTTTCCTATTGTTTTGGCCATCCTTCAACTGATCATATCTTTGGAAGTAATTGGTCAATTTCAATGGGGATTTCAGCAAAATGTAGTTTTTTAAATGTTGCATACAGCTACATGAAAAAGTAAAAATTGAATCTGACCGACTTCAGACTCATCACATATACAGTTGTGATGAAACTGTGCATGTTAGCCTTAAACGTT
This sequence comes from Ophioderma brevispina, assembly GCA_023653785.1. NCBI lineage: Eukaryota > Metazoa > Echinodermata > Ophiuroidea > Amphilepidida > Ophiodermatidae > Ophioderma > Ophioderma brevispina. Next base: position 61,172 of record JAMKCH010022225.1, on the reverse strand, counting down.
GATCTTTGCAACACGGTAATCTCGTACACAAAAACGATGTTTCTTATGTTTCACCGGGAAATCCCATCTAATCCCCGGGAAATTGTACCTAATCCATTGGACTTGAGAGGTATCAAGATTTGTCTTGTTCTGATCTGGGTGGATTGTGCTACCTTCCGTTTTCAGGTGACAAACTATGCAGTAAGAATGTGTTTCACCCCCTCATTGACCCTCTACAGGGAAGGGGCCCTCCAGGGGGAACTAACATTGTTGGGCAGTATAAATATTTGATTAGTCAAAGACCCCTCCCCTTCATTTCAAACTCCTCCCTCGCTCCTACGGTCATTCTTCACAAAGATTTGCTTAATTTTGATCTGGGTGGATTTTGCTTATACCTTTGGTTGCTACCTTGAGTTTTTAGTTGACATACTGTGCAGTTAAATATGTAAATGTCACTCTCTCAGTGAAGCCTCTAAAGGGAAGAGATACCCAGGAGAACTTGCATATTGAGGAAAGGGAACGCCTCTCATCTGTTGAGTATCCTTTGAGTCAAAGTTGTGAAATTCTCACTCATAATTGGGTAAAGTACACGCGGCTAAACACCCCCTTTTTCGCACACGCCAGTAGTGAACGGGTTGTGTTATTGAGGCGGACGTATGTCTGTATATCTGTAATTACCCATTAATCCACTGTACCTACAAAATGCAACAACCCAAAAACTTAAAACTTGGTAGGTGGGTAGGGTGACAGGCCATAATGATTGCTGGTTCTGTAGAGTTTGCAGCAAGAACACATGTATGTTAATGAGTCATTTGCCTATCAACTAAATCATGTAAATAATCTACTGTACCAACAAAACGCAACTACTCATGAACTTGAAACGTGGTATATGATGGTAGACCACGACGGTTTCTGGTGCTGTATAGTTTTGCGTCCAGATATCAGCATGTCAATGAATATTAATGAGCTAATTTACATGTCAACTAAACATTTTCTCACTGAAAAATTAAGTGTATCAGTTATTTTTTAAAAACGAAATAAATAAAATGTCTGAGAATTTCAATTTTGGGGCGATTCACACCTTAAATTTTAATTAAGATATCAAATTTATTTACTCAACCCCTTGCAGTCATCGACTGCTTTGTACAAGATGGATTGATCGGGGTTAACCAAAATCACCAACAGGCGTAAACACATAATTACATCATGGAATCTATGTTTAGTAAATTATCATATTACTATGTGAGGTAATTGCGTAAGCCCTTAAGCATGTTAAGCCTGGCAATACTTCGAGGGTGTTCATACATAAGCCCCTTTCAGCCAAAATTAACTTACAGCGGCATGGTGGAAATAACATAATTAATTTCACTTAAGACATAACTAACCTTAATTTCGTACATGGCGGGTTTTCCACAATCAGCGAAATTACAGTAAGCTGTAATATATTGTGCGGTTAACTAAAGTTCAAAACAAAGCTCTTAACACTCAAGTTCTGGGCCCTGTAAACGTGATGGTCGTTTCGAGATCAAAAAACTGCACTTGTTAAAAAATGCATTTTTATAAGCATATTCGCAATCAGCGTGAAAAATGCATTCAAATGAATCCAAATAAGCAAGTCTTAGGTCAGTAGTTTTTGAGATGGCTTTCCAAATGACTTCAGTCATCTGAGAAGCCATATCAAAGACCATTGACTTATAACCTATTATAGAATATATGGGGTTGAAAGGTTTAATATTATTATGTGCAATTACGATAACACAACTTTCAAAGCGACTGTAATTGTTGTGGAAGTTTGAATTAAAGTATGCATTACTTATACCCAATTCTTTGATTCCCACATATTTAAGACCCCATTCCAATGAAAACGATTTCCCATAACAGACATTCAAATGAGAGGGGGTTAGGTGTCAATCTCGCCATTTTGGATAAGCGAAAAAAACCTTTTGTTTCTCAAACTTGCAGTGCATCTTTGGAAGAGAGTATTACGAACATTTAATTTTTCAAGGAAGCCAACATTTACGTTTTTGTCCGTCATGTGAAAGTGAACTTATAGTCAACCTTGCCGGGAAATATTGAAGTATTTCTAGATGTACCTATGATGCAATCACGTCATCTTACTTGAAAATAATTTGAATATTTACATTATGTGAAAGTTCCAGAAAAAATAAGATACATAATTTTGATTGACAGCTAGCTGATGACAATGACATTACTGCCCTATTCATTTTACACCTGTCATGAATCCAGATTGTCAAAAGCACAATGGTCAACAATGCACATACCAGTCTGACTGGCATGACAGGTGCTAGATGGATTAACACCTCAACTGTATGTAGTAGTCATAGTCAGCAACTCACATACCAGGCATACCATTGCTATTGTTGTTTTCTATAGACATGTTTACGATATTGATCTGACAGTGCCAAGGTGGATTAATACCTCAACTGTATGTAGCAGTCATGTGCGTAATACATACAATGAAATTCAGTACAATATTGATATAAAATTGGATTGATTGAGCCTATATTTTGGTTGAGCTATGATTGCAAAAGTATTGGGCGAGACGTATATTTTAAAACTCATAGCATGCCCAATAATATTAGCCTCAATCAATCCAATCTTATATCAAAATAATGAGCATTATCATGTTTGTATGGATACAAGTGTGGGAAGATATCGGATCCAAAACATAATAATGATAACATTGGATGTTTTTCGCCCAATATTTATTGGTCTACGTCTCGCCCAATATTTTTACAACTCGTAGCTTGACCAATAAATATGAGTTCAATCAATCCAATTTTATGTTAAAATTGGAAACTATATACATTTTATACATCCAAATGTTTTAAAATAAGTGGACAATTGCAGTCTGGGTTCATTTCAATATGTTTGAATTGACAAACAAACAAACAAACAAACACAACCAAACAACACAACTAAATCGCTGTAAAACTGTCGCCAGTCGTTTCTTTTCTACAGGCACGTAGAATTACTCTCTCAACTTGTTTATTAAGATACATAATTGCACCTTACGATAAAGTCATCATGATCATTTATTGACTTTTCATTAGCACCAACTCATTCACATAGCCTCTAGGAAATTGACTTTTTTCTCCACTTTTTTATGAAAAAGTGCAGATACAATAGTTCAGGCAATATCCTTGCGGAATTGAACTCTTGTTAACCTCAGCACATTGTTGTTTTGCGACTTAAGGCGTATCTTCCTTAAGGGGTTATTTCAAGGGCTTTACAGGTTCTTAAATGACATTGTACAAGGCTTATGAAGGTCGTGTATGTTTTATGTATAGAAACGTATTAGGGAAATTACATGAATGTTCCTTTAGGGTACGTTTAGCTTTATTGTTTCCAAATCTGTTGTTTAATTTATTTTGCATGCGTAATAATGTGCTGTGGTAAATAGGTTTATTTTACAATACCAATTAAGAGGATTAAGGTCATGAAAGACGTGTAAATGCAATTCATAGTTCTTAGAAGAAAAAAGTCGTTAGAGCACAGTTTGCTTGACAAGATTATTATTAGGCAAAGTAAAAAAAAAGTTTGGTTTGGAAAGCCAAATGCATAGTATCTATTATAATGACACTTTTGCACAAAATAAATCTTATTACTGGCTGATATTAGCCAGAGTTTCTTGAATATAGAAAATATAGTAAGGCCACATAAAACAATATTATATTCTCGTAGCTCTCCCTCCTTACTTTTTGTGATAAGGTCAAACTTTTTTTTTATTTTTCAATTTTCCTTAAATTGATATGTTTTCAGTCCTGAAAGCGGATGGATGATAGGTCTAATTGTTATTAATCAATCACAGTCACTTTCATGTGATTTTAGAGACATCTAGGGGTCTATTCCTTGTAAACTTAAAATAAAAAAGGCATCACCATTTTTTCTAATGCGGCTGAAAGTTAGTGGTAATGTCAATTTCCAATGAAAACAGCCATGTTAGTGTCATTTCGTTAAAAAAAATTAAAAATAAAAACCGCCCTCCTCCTCCACTGCTACGAGAAACTAATAATTGCCTAAACTTCGTCACATCGCTTCAATTGAAAAAAAAAGAGAGAAAAAAAACATGACTGAAAAAGAAAACAAAATCATGAGTATCTAAAATAATAAGCGATGGCAAATAATTATGTTACATTTAAACACAAATAATTTTATCAAAGCGTAAAAATAGTTCTCTTCAACTAGGCTATCTGAGAAACTATTACATTTATGCTGTACTTTTATAATCAGGGTTACTTGTTAAATGTATCCGGAAAATAGCCATACGCGGTACCACAAAAAAACGGTTTTAAGTATTTTACCTTATGTGATTTAACACTAATAGTTGAGTCATTGTCCTTATTTGGGTATATTAAGTTAAATATGAGAATTAGATAAGTTTTGCAATAACTGTAGTTGTGAAACAACAGGTATACAGTAATTTCCGGATATCCCATGTAGTCATATATAGGGTAATATTTCCCTTTTAATCGGCTGTGGTAACCATGGTAACGATACAAACGAAATAATTTTGTAATTAAAATAGCATTTAAAAAATCACAAGCAACGTATTTAATTGCCCATTTGCCCTTTCTTCCATGGTTACTCGGGTAACTCGAAACCAAGAAAGTAATACATGGATCCTATGAGGTATTAAAGACATTATCAGTGATTTGCTAAATCAGAAAATCAAATCAAATCAGATTTGTGTACGTCTCTAACGAGTATAGGTATCCCAACAAAAGTTGAGTCATTACTCTCCGTATACTCTTACTATAACACGTAAATGAATGAAGATTCATATCTTTGAACACTGCGGTTTTCTTACTTTTCTGTCATTTCTTCAGTTAGAAAAAAGCAACTTATGAGAATTCTATTGACTTAGGCTTCACTTTCAAGCTACTAGTGCTCCTGCAGATTTCAAATATTTTGACTCTTTCGGGTGGATCACTGATATGATAGTGCTTAAAAAAATGGCAGTTATGCACACGGTTTGTGTGTGCGTGAGTTAAGAGGTTCAGAGTATAAAATAACATATGAAAATGTTCATGTTAGTGCGTTTGTTGCATTACTTGCATAACCTTAGATTAACAAAAGAAGCAATCCTTAACTTTGATAGTCTGTATAGGATGTATGTACTGGTTTTCAGAAAATGTCCGCTTTTTAAAAAAAATATGGCGTCAACACTTTTCGAAAATGTAAGTCAATATTTGCCCTTTTTTTCAAAATGCATTGATGCTTACACACATGCAACATTAAATAGTATTAAACTGTGCATACGTGTAAAAACGCATCCGGAGTATCCCAAAGGGCGCGATAATTTCTATTAGTATTATGATTTTCTCCATACAAGACATGGATTAATTTGCAAAGTGTCAAACTCGATATTATTGCTCATGAGTGACGGTATTAGGGTACAACGGGGAGGGCTAGCGCGCCGACAAACCCTGTCCGTAGAGTTTTACCTTGCTATCATACCCAAACTTGCGAACTTTGTAACGTGCGTTGGCGCTTGAAAAACTTACGCTTGAAATTCTTCTTCTTATCGTATCCAAACAGTGGTTCTCAAATATGATCTAGCCAGAGATGGTACAATGTCTGGTTGCTTCACTGAATCATTGAAATAATTGACCTGTTGACTAAAACACCATTTATTTAACCAGATTTGTGAAAAAGAAGAAAGGAAGACAGCGCATAGGTTATAAAAACTGGGTGTTTTAAAAGTATGGAGAAAAAAGTGTTTATCTCTCTAATGATGTTTAATTTCTAAACACGCCCGCCTCTACCATAGTCCATGTAGAATACTTATTCCGTGAAAGAGATTGAAATGCTTTGAAATTAAACGTGTTTAGTATGAATAAAATGGAGTTAATATCGGTGTTAAAGTCCTAACAATTTAATTCATAGTGTAATTTGCCAAAAATCACACTATGAAGTAACTATTGCTATTATTGCACGTTTAATTGATGTGACAGTTATCCAATTTCATAAAATATTAAATAAATAACAATACAATGAGATAATCACAATATGGGAAATAAAGTCTTAGATCCGTATGCATAAAAGTTAGACCAGGTTTAAAGCTAGACCTGGTTTAAGTCAAAATGAGTTTTGCCTCCAATTGATAGTTATTCACACTTTCTTCGTAAAGTAAGTAGCAAATTTGAAAGATTTAAATGCAAATTTCAAAATAAATTAAATACTCGATCAGTGTTTCGTGTAAAGGAAAATGTCTTTTCTGGTGGGACAAAAATTAAACTTAGACCGGTCTAACTCTAGACCCGGTCTAACTCTTTTGTGCATACGGACCTTAAAGACACTGTTTTAAAACGCGCAAAAGGCTTTTTATTATCATGAAAAAAGAGTGATGTTTTTGTTGTGTTTGTTTGATTCATTCTTGAACTAACATATTTACCCAGTTATTTGGAGCAACATCAGTTAATTCTTAAACCCTTGTTTCTATCTAATTTCATGATGTCGTTAACGATGGAATTTAATATCAATCAGCAACCAATTTACAATCTGCATGCTATGGGCGTTATTGGGACGGTTTTTATTTTATCGGCCTTATTTGAAAAGATGTTGAAACATGAATTTCATTTTAATTTCGTGATGAACCTTTATGTCCAAATATGAGAAGAGAAGTTTAGTTCGTGATACTATTTTAAATATACAATCACGCAAATGCAAAGAGTGAATTTCGATCTAAAAGAGTTATACTACTGGGTCCACTCGGAAATTATTTTTTTCACTTCCATTTTTTTTAAAACTGAAATTAAATTACCGCAGTTTTTTCATGGAATATTTGACTCAAATTTACTCTCAGTGATTCACAAAATGATACAATCTGTATTAAAATAACACTTTTCTACATGAAATTGAAAAATTCATATTCATGTTCATTCTTAGGCGAGTAAGCCCTGAGGTCACTCTTTCGCTCAACTTCCCTCCTTTGCAGCAACCTAAGACAAAAACAGTAAACACTCTATCAATTTATTGAACATTCATCATTTTACCGATTCTTGTTTTTCAAATGTTTTTTCATCGTATGTGTTTGTTTTGATGTCGAAGTTAGGATATTTCAGACTGAGCCTCTTCATAAATTTCAGATTAATTGACTTACGCTTCATTGCGATTTCAACTCATTCATGTCAAGATATCTTTGAGTTTGTACATTGTTTATTTTTCAATTCTTTTACAATTAAATTAGAAGGTGTTACAACCTCCAGTAAATAATGACTTCCTTTTTATACCCTTTATCTTCGCTCTTTTAACCCGGTAGCTTCTGTTTGGGATATAACACATATGTCAGTGGCTTTTTAAGATGGCTTCCTAAGCGACCTCTAAGACTAGGCTTGTTTGTATTAATTTGAATGCATTTTTCATGCTTATTCTGAATATCGTCATGAAAATACTTAATTTTGATTTTTTTCGGGTTAAATGAATTTGAAACATTTTGATCTCTGATCAATGTATAGTCGGCTGCAGAACCTACAGGGGTAATGGAAATATTTATTCTGATGCGTATATATCAAACTTCCGAAGCGGTTTTTTGACACGTAGTTAATAATCAATTAATCATAAGGAAGTTATTGCATTTCAACAATGACAAATCAACGACTATAACACAGCATAATTGATTAGGAATCAAAAGAACCATAGCTATAAAATAGTGGTGTTTCTCAAATTGACAATTAGATACAAAAGTCTTAACATTTTTGGCAACCTAAAGACATGCCACTTCCAGAGCTGCGGGCTATACGCACCGCATGATAGTTGAATTTCACGTGGGTTAAATGTACTTGTTATTTCTGACCAAGCTGACTAGTATTTGAGATGTCACAAAGTGATTCCATAAATTTGGAAATGGGCATGCCGATAATTTTTTATTGGTTAGTATTAAATCTGCGCACACTGTACACAATGCTCATAAAAACAGAACTTCAGCTATTGAGTAAAAAGTATTTTAATAGTCAGAGCTGAGTAAACCTTACGAACGGTTGGGGAAATATATCCAGCTTTCCGTAAGATTTACTCAACGTTGACTAAGGTTTTACACGACAGGGATTGTTCAGAACTCTTTTTATCAACACTTTTACATTGAAGAAGAAAGTGACAATCGATTTGAATCGACGAATGTTACAAACTTTGAACCCCCATTTAATGTTATTGGCTCTTTCTCTGTTTAACATGGAACCATTCATACACAAAATACCACGACTCTCAACGAGCGATGTTCAACTATAATGCTTTTTATCAGTGCACTTAAAAATGTTTATGTATTGAAGTCATTATATATTAAAATATTGCGAGCCTTCCAAAAAGAACACATCGGATCAATTATTAGAGTTTGACCATTTCATCGATTTTCCATTTATACAACAATTACAATTTTATGAAAAGGAAATATAATATTAGCATAGAAGGAGTTAGGCACAAAAGTGACCCGCTTAACTACCGCACGCCCAGGTGATGTTCATCAACTAAATTGTTACTGTAACTAACACGACACCGCGGTACAGCTTAGCACAGCCGGGTAGCACTTTTCGTGTTTGGCTAAAATTAACCTCTCCATACCTATTAGAAAAATGTTTGTTTTTGATTATTAAACAATGTTAAACACCCGTGGTAAACGCCAACATGTTATGACAAAGCATGTGAATTTTTGTGTTTTGAAATATTGTCTGGCATATCATGTATCGATAAATGTATGTATGGAGGTAAATTTGAGTTTTTTCAGTACTCTGGTGAAAGAGTGGTATAGTGCCAAAACAATTGGAAAGTTTTCTCATCTATAGGGCTTACTCTCCAAGGACAAAGGATGTTAGCATTCAAGTCTTTGAACAAAATTCATGTCGCTGTTTTTGTTTGTTTGGTTTTTGCTGTTGTTCGTTTGGTTTCAAAACTTTACTGATCTTCGGGCCAAAAAGTTTTTTTTAATTTGAAATAAAATAACATAAAAAAAGAACATCCGAGAAATTCGTCATTTTAATCCGGACAACAATGTATTTGCCCTTATCGTGTAAATTTGAATAGTATCGAAGTCATCTGGAATAGATGCAATATGTAGATGCAACGATACATAGTGCTGCACCTCGACAAGCTCAGGGGACATGTATCATTAAAGGGACACAATAGCATGAAAAAGTATTCAGGCATAATGAAATGGAACCTTACTGAAATCACTCCCACAAATTTCACAAACCAATTGGATGTTTATAAATTCTGTAAACACAGTAAAACAGCAAGGGTTACAGGCGATTTCCTGCAATGGAAAAATGAAGGTGTTGACATCCCTGCCAGAATTTGCAGTGGATCTAGCATGTGTTTTTGACACAATTCAAAAGCATTCAGACTGGGATTCAGACATTGTACTTCAGGCTTGTAGTAAGATATTGACAAGTGAAAGGTGGATTAGCCGGTATTTTAACACATATACAATAGCAATGGTCTGTGAGCTGATGACTGCATGCTTTTCAAGTTTGATAAAATGCTGGCACTAAATGTCAGCAGCCAGACTGCTACTATTTAATCAGTTTTATATACACTGCAAACTGTTGTTTTTACAGAATGCAAACATCTAAATTGTTTTCAAATTTATGAAAGCGATTTGAGTAAGGGTCCATTTCATTATGTCTTTTTGTGTCCAAAGTATCCCTAATGCTGCACATAAAAATGTTGTTTTCTTGTTGTTGGCGTTGTTCTTGAAGAGAGCCATTGGCATTTCTGTTCCTGAAACTGTGTCGTTACTAAAACAATGCTCCAAACACGGCATTACTTCAATTGGTACTGTAATTGTGAACAATAAGAAGTTTTTGCTGGTACTGAAATTGTGAACAATAAGAAGTTTTTGTTGGTACTGAAATTGTGAACAATAAGAAGTTTTTGTTAACTTTTAATAACTTTGAAATTGAAAAATTCCTTGGTTATAAACGAAAATCATAGAGACTGCAGACAAAGTATGTCAAACTGGTGTATATTGCTAGCATCTGAAGCGGTTCTCTTTTGCCATCCAATTTTTTTCTAGTACATGAAGAAACGAGAAAGCATTGAGGTTTGCTTGATATTCTGTTCTGTTCAGCCTATTTATGTCAACTGGTTGGTGAAGGCCTTTTCGAATATTCCAAGCTAGTCTGTCTTCGGTCTTTCCTTGGAAAAAAGCTATCCACCTGCTGCTGCCATGGTCTCTGAATCATCTCGCCACCTTCTGTTTGTCTTCTTTATCCTTATACGTGATTTGGTGTCTAGTCTGTTGTCTTCGCTCGTTCATAATACCATGTCTTCTTGGAAATAAGATGTCTAGCCCAGGTCTGTTTCCTGGTGTTGACCTCCTTTAGGATGTCTTGAACAATCATCATGCATCTTAAGATGCAGTCAGTTACTCTGTTTTCTTTGCAATACATATCATCATCATTTCAAAGTACCGCTTTGTTATTTTTAGTTCTTTCTAAGTTGTGGTCCAGATTTTTCTTCATGATGATGTAATTACCAAAGACCTGTCTTTAGAGTGAGATGGCGAGAGCGTGGTCTCTGAAAATATGGCTCAACTGTCTCTTCTTGACTCCCGCACGTTGCATATGTTTTGGGACTTTTAATTCAGAGATACAAGATATAATCTTTGTAAACCAATGTGAGAATGCACACTTTAACTTCTTGTCTTCTAATACTTACCCCCTGAATCTGAAAGAGTTAAGCCTTTGATAAGTTATTTTAGTTTGCTTTCAAGGTATGTTTAGACTCACTGGAATGCAAATTTCATGTTGATTTCAAATATGGTAAAGGTAATTCATTTTCGAGTTTATTGAAATTTTGTGGGAAAATTTAACCTTTGTCGTCTCTTCGCTCGACTTCCTCGCGAGCAAAGGGTTAAAATATCTTAAAATATTCACACTTACATAGTTCAAACTTTCAACAAAATGAGCTAATCTGGTAGAAAGCCAAAATGTTCTATGTGCATTGTATTAAGCAGCTATCTTTCCGTTGTCTGCGCTCATCTTTGTGACGCCATCTGCAGCCATGTGTCTGTCAAAAGGGTAACATGTGTTGGTTAAGTCGCTGAAAGTATTTTGGTCTCTGAATAGGCAGTTATAAGACCATTTCTATTGTATTTTGTATTTGATATATTTATATGTACATACACACAATTTATGAACTAAAGAGATGTTTCGAATATCAAAAGTGAAGTATTTTTTTTCTCTTAATGGTCTGTCTTTGACTGTGTATGGACTTTTAAAAGATAATATGAGGTTGGTAGATTTAGCAAGATTATCATACCATACGACACATTTTCTGTCGTATCCACAAGTCATTGGTGATGACTTGTGGTGGTGTCAGGATTATTCAGCTGAGTAAGCTAATCCGGGGCAGCCTGTATCCATGATACGAACACTCCTTCCATGGCCCGCTTTTGAAGCTGGGGCGGATTGGGAACAGTCAGGGGTTTTCGAAACTGGATACGATATACATGTACAGTTGTGACTCTCTGTACACGGGCCCGACGGCTTAACGCCAACGTCCCCTCCGATTCATTTGCCCAATTCCAAATGAACCATGGAGATGAGCGGTATTCTGTTTTTAATCAATATAATAGCTGGTATACATATCAAATCCAGAATTGAGTACCTGGTTAAATCCCTGCAAGTGTCCCTACCGGGATTCGAACCCCGGAAATTTGCGCCTCATGCAAGTATCCTAACCACGCTCTCCTACATACCACGATACCTTAACTGTGACAACAGTTGGTCATGCATCTGCAACAACGAAGAAAAGCCGAAAACTAAATGTAAAGTCATTATTCTCACATTTCTGCAATGTCGATAGGATAGATAATAGTAACATGGGGTATGGTAATGGGTGTCTATTCGTCAACTGCGGGCGCATGTGGATAGTATACATGCGGACATAGTAACATTATATGGACTAATATTGTCTTGATTTACTTTTTGAACGAAGTTGTTCCAAAAGAAATTCTCACGGGTGAAGGTTTGAAAACAATAAATGTCCTTTGGAATTTCAGCAATCTTTTTCTGTTTATTGAAAGAACCTGCTTTGGAGTCATTCAAATTAATGAAACCGTTCATAACTTTTCTCTTAGGATGCTAATCTTGAATCTTTGTTGTTCTTTGTTGATCCACAGCACCGTTCCCCCGACTTAACTAAAAGTTCATTTTTTCACATCATCTGAACTGTAATGCTTCGTATTGCATGTATATCTTATCTTACGCGTTACGTATACGCGTATAGTTTGTATTTTCTTTCCGTAAACCAACATAAATTACAGTACAGTGACTATTGTGATAAAAACATAGCGCTCATAATACCAAAATGCAAGATATTACAGCACAATCAAGTGAAAAAATTTTCCGATACGCCTTCAGAATAATTTGGCTTCATCTATATATGCAGAACTCTATCATATCGGTGCTTAGATTGTGATCACTCCTAAGTCCCCCCAAGCAGCTCCCAATCTACACCCTAGACCAAGCGAGGTAAAGGGACTTGCCCGAAGATACTAATGACACGTTGGCCTTTACGGTGGTTTGAACCCATAGTTTCACGATCACGAGTTCAACCCCGGGGTTCAACCCACCGTCGAATTTGGTATAAAAACTTACATCCAAGTATTAATTTGAGTTTAATCCTTTGGGTTTTTCTTTTCAGAAAAAATCTTTACAAAACGCAGTATTCTTTGATTTCAGCTCACCTGTCGTCAGTGCTTCCTGAATGCGTTATACACCATGTACACGGCGTCCTGTGGGCTCGTGTACTACACAAACATGACAAAGCGCTGATTTTATCACATTGACAAATCGAATACAAATGAAACAGTTTTGCAATTGAGCAATTTGGCGTTTTATAATATGTAATTCCAAGACAAACGATGACATGCCAAAATCACACAGTTGAGCTTGACGTTTTAAGAGCGCGTATTACTAGTAGATGGTATAAAGTATCGCAGGCACTTGCGCGATATCTTGTAACGTATCCTCCAATTCATCATAAAGACAGATTATACTGTACACCATAACGTATTTTTGTCACAAACATGACACACCCAAACGTACGCGTTGAAGCAGGTGTGTAAATGGTGACACAAATACCTGTATGATCATCATGACACAGTGTTACACACAAAATGTGTCGGGTTATGATGACATACTCTCTTGTTTAGAGCCCCTGGGTGTCATGAACATGTTGACAAACGGAACCCCGTGATTGTTTGTCATTATGTACAATTGTTGACTTCTTATTGTGAATTTGAAATTCGTCGTTATTGAACCATACAAACAGAAATGGAAATAACGAAAGAGTTTCACATAATAATTGAGTAAAAACTTCTATACTACATAACAGAAATGAAAGCGATTGAGAAATGTTCACCGATCATCCTGGATTTGACCTTGCGGACCTTGCGATCGCCAGATGGATGTTCTGGACAGAGCGTGGATGTTCTGGACAGAGAAGAACAGAGCTGACGAGTCACTAGTGGGGAAAACAGGGATAAGCTACATTTAGGTCTTCGAAATTCAGCCCTATTTCTCTAACATGTATTTTTTATCCAAGGATAAGAAAGAAGATTTAATTGGAACCTTCCGAATATGAACAAATATAGAAAACAAAAATGTATTCAAAGGAAAGATTAAATTGAAGATTTGGTTCGAGATTGTCGGTGTTTCAGATTCAGACGGGCCATCTTTGGGCCAACAATACAATCACCTGGACAAAGGAATGCGATCCAGGTGCACGCAGGTGGGCAGGGCATGAATGTGATCAGGTGCATGCAGGGGGAAGCATAGAGAAACACAGTCATTCGCAGATAGCATTCCCTAAGGATGGACACTATCCGAAACATGGGTTCTCTTTGCACTCAAAGGTTTATTCAATGTTGACGTTTTTTCCAAAAGGTACACCCTTTTTTTTGAGGCGACATCTTAGTCAAAAAGCTGGAAAACAACACACGCATAGTAGGAACAATATACTGCACGTATGTGAGCTTCACTCAAGTTTGTTTTATTGGTTTAATCAAATAACTCGATGTTTCGATTGAAAATTTAGTCATAGAAATCACCCATCGTATTCTTTCCAATTCTATGGCTTTTGAAAATTCGCAAACAGACAAAATACAATATTCATTGTGATATAGAGAAGTAAGGTCTGCCGCCGATTACTCCTATCCTACTTCTACGTCAATCTGCCACCGATAGACACAGAATTTTAGTCGATAACATATCGACACACTTTCTGGTGGATGAATTTTGACATAGAAAATTAGGAAGTCTGCCGGCGGAAATTTATAATAAGGGGTGTATTATGTAATAAATTACAGGCGACTAAAATTATTATATGTGGGTGAACTTTTCAAACAACACCATTGTTAAGAGTTGCACACATTTCTGGTGAGCAAATGCTGGAATGAGAATGACTATATAAGATTCCACGCAAAAACCTTCTACTCAAATAAACCTAAACAAAATCCCTAAATTGATTACAGGTATCGAGAAGGAAACGTCATTTGCCTATTCCATGGTGGCTGCCAGATGTACTATAGCACGTAACCAGATCAATGTAGGATGGGAATATGAGAGCTTGCGGAGCGATACAATGATATACGGATCAGGGGAAGATTTCGAATGGGGAGGCTGTAGCATGATATTCAACTTTGGAGAGAGAGTTTGCTGTGATTTCTTACACAGTCAGAGAAAGAGGAGTGATCCAATCGAAAGATGAATCTGACACAATGAAACAAAGCAGGAGAATAGTAAGTGTGGCAACGTATGGATATATTTTAACTGTTGGCTCTCTTAACAATTAAACAGTCAGGTCTAGAAGTAATATAGTCCGCCGTACTCATAGTCCGGTTACAACGGTAAAGAATAGGGCACTCAATTCAGTTGACTCTTCACGCAACATTAGTTCCATGCTTTATACCGTTATCGTTTATGGATCCCGGACTGTGGCTCCCGGCGGACTATAATTACTTTCACGCCGGTGTAGAAGTAACTATTGTCCGGCGTACTCATAGTCCGGGAACAATGGTGAACAATAGGGCAATCGATTCAGTTGACTCTTTACGCAACATTAGTTTCACGCTTTATTCCGTTATCGTCTATGGAACCCCGGACTATGAGTCCCACCGGACTATATCTGCTTTCACACCGGCATTGGTAGATGCTGTAGAAGAAATGGTAGGGTTGTTACTTGGGCTCATCTTGATAATACTTTTATTTCGCCTTATAGCTGCCATATGAAGATTGGGGTTAGGGTTTAGGGTTAGGGTAAGGGTTCCTAAACCCTAACCCGAATCTTCATATGGCAGCTATAAGGTGAAAAAATATAAAAAAAAAAACACTAAAATCAAGGATGGCCAATTTATGTAGTAGTACTTAATAATTTACACGAGCTTTGGACCTGCTTATCACAATGGAAGAATATTGATAATATTCTGCCCGAAATAAAGAATATTGTCAACGTGTGATGCTGCCGTCTTTTAGAGTACAGCAAATTATGTTAATTATCATGTTCTATATTACCTACATTGAAATGTTGAGTGCAGCGTTGTGGTTTGAAGCATATACTCTCACCATAGAGGATGTAAAAGATTGCTAAATATCTTTCTACATCGATTCTTTCTCTATTGTTTCCCTTTCTGCTTTTGTCCAAATTTGTAGTCACTTTTCTGCAATCATCCTTTACCTGTTCATTTGGTACTGGTCAATATTTTCAACAATGACATAGGTCTATTCTCTAAAGCAGTATTTGTTTTAATTTATTGTTTTTGAAATAAATCCGTGGTAATTTTAATGGGTAAATTTTGGCCAATCTTCCCAGTTTTATGTAGCCTATATACATGATATACCTATGCTACATGGAGAAGGATTTAGCCTGAGTCCACTGATTTTGGATCTTGTTTCCTCAAACCTTTATTTGCGAAGTACTGTATTATACAATCGCTATTTTTCGATTTACTTTCTGAAACAAAAATTACGATGTGTCGTGAACTTAAAACTGTCAGTTTTTGGTGTGACATGGTGGTTAAAAAGAGGATCCTCAGTATGGCGACTATTAATCGAGCAATTATCGAAATCAAATGTGCTACAATTGGCAATACACCTTCATGCAAAGCAGATAGAAAAATAGTTTTAAGGTTACTCAGATCCATTAAATTAAGCTGTTGTAAGAGTATAATTGGGGCCCTCCACCTTTTGACCCAAGATTATATCTACTTCCCCGTCTGGGAATGTTTTCCAACATATTTATGTTTTTTTTTTAAAGTTTCAAACAGTTTTGGAATTGTCTATCAAATAGCATAATCTTGCAGAACTAGCTACAATTACGAAAAAAAATTGCGACACGGTTCGTCAACTGATCAATCTTAATGTGTGGTTATTACGATATCAATAAAATGTAAAAAGAGTCAATGTGACAAAAGAATTGGAAACCTTTTCCTTTCACTCTACCATTCCTCCCCAGACTAGAGGGGAACAGATTTTGAAGGTAGATAAGTGGCTAAATTTGGTAGCGTCCACATTATAGGAGATAACTCGTTTTTTTGGTATTCTCTCAAATTACAAAGCGGAAAAGCATTCAAATTACGCACTCATATACGAGAAAAGTTAAGTTCGGAAAGTGTATACTTATTCTTTTACATTGTAAAGTGGATTGAAAACAATTTGGACTTTTCCCGCGTAGCGGAACGTCGCTTATGAACATTGAAAAAAATCACGTGGCGCCTAGTCAATCGGATTTGAACACAGAGAGACTTTGTGTCGGTAATAAAACGTTCTTACCAATTAGTTTGTTTTGACTCTAATTTTTAAAGCAGATTTTCTATCATTCACTTCCATACGTACTTTGTGTTTTGTTTTTATTTAAGCACGTAGATCATACCATTAAAACCACAAATAACAAGATCAAATTGCTTTACATCGGTTGAGGCCATATTGTGCGAAAGAAAGATAGTTCCCAGCATTTAATGAACCAATAACCATTAAAAGTTCATCATACATTTGGAGTTACATCTAAGTTGATGCTGTGTTTATTAACGGCCTCTGCCCTTGGCCCTATTTTGAACTTGTTCACGTAGGTGAACGAAAATGTATAATTTCCTCTTCCTTATCAACTGTATTATATTAATTAAAATGGACATTATTACCATAATTGGGTTTCGTTTAGAATGGTTTTGTGACAAAAACAGGAATTGCATGTTTGACGTGTTTCATTCACGCGATTTAGGTTTAAGTTTCTTCTAACAACTTCCAAGAATGCTTGATGAATTTTGATTTAGGAAGCGCATGGAAATTTGATTAGCACATCAGAAATCATCATTTTGAAATTGTGACTTTTTAAAAAAATATTATATTCCTGACAAATACAAGATTAATATTTATTTAAAATATTTAAAAAATAATTAAGAATAATGACCTAACAGTGGAATTGGGGCATTTTATTTATTCCCAATTATAAGAGTTCCTTTTCTATTTAAATTAATATTCATATCTTGTATTTCTAGGGGGATTTATCCTTCATTTTCCCATTAAATTAATTTCTATCCTTTGTTATCCAAAACGGAATATAAACCGCAATATAAAGGGAGATACGTTAGCGGGAAAATTAAAAATATCGCCCTAAAGAGCGTTCTGAGTAAATAACGAAAGTCAATTTCGCCTAATCGTAGGGGATAGCATAATATTTTTTTTTAAATATTAAAAACAATAAATAATTAATAAAATAAAAAGATAAGTTTGGGAATATAACTGGCCCCTACTCCCATAGCGAACTCATCTGTGTTTAAGTGAATACAGAGTCAGTGTGCCTTATTTTTTTAATATTAAGAAAAAGTTAGACTTTCTGTGTGGTTTTCTCTTCGGGAACATCAAGTCAAAATCATATATACTGTGTTAAGTAAAACAGTCTATATCACTCTCAATAATTGTTAGTAGTAGACAATCTTCACAATAGTCAGGAAAAATAAATAAAATACTTTAAAAAGTGCTATTTGGTTGCAAAGACATTACATTCCTTAATCCACTTTCCACCTGGTAACGCGTCCGGTGCTTGGCCCAAAACAATAGCAAGGGTATGCAAGACAAAGGCAGCACACTAATAGTGTGCCTTTCAAAATCTGAGCCAGAAGCATGCAGGTGTGTGGAACGGTGGATTAAGGACGGTGATGCCATATGGTGCTGAACTTATAACGAACTATATTTTTTTTGGCTGCCTATATTTTGTTCCATCGGAGAGATGAGAGTAACGTCAAGATTTTTAAAGACATTGCTGCTGGATGATATTTAGGACACAATAAAAACGCACCTCTCATTCCAGGAGTGCATGGTTTTGGGGTGTCTAATAATTATAATAGGCTGGTTTTGATAGGTAGAGTGTATCGGTGCGCATGGCTACAGAGCGCAAGCGCTGTAGCCATGGCGCGTAATGTGCAAGGGTATTATGTTTGATGAGATTACTTGTGCAGGGGAAGTTTCTGGAGTTTTGTGTACATTCAATACAAAACCAAATTAAAAGCACAGCTGAAATGCATCACCTGAAATCTGGAGGTAAACCAAGTTGAGGGTGTCAAATTACGGAACCAATGTTATTGCCTGCAAGGTTAAATGTTTCAAATTCATGCGGGACATGACACTGCTACTATTACTGTTTCATGCTATCACTAAGGAGCATTGATTTTGACATTGATTTGAATTTTGAACATGTTGAAAAACAATTTAAGATAATAGCTAACCGTGCTGGGTAAGTACGTCATTGAAAAGTCCCCACCACTATGAATTGAACTGATTGAAAATATATATATTTAGAATTCTTTCCCTGGAGATGGCCAGCGGCCACGATAGTGTTGGAAAAAAAAAACCCTGTGCGCTTGGCCGGCCGGCGGATTCGAACCGGCGACTTCGTATTACATGCAACGACGCTCTAAAAACGACTGAGCTATCAAGCAGGATTCGTAGAAGAGAGATAGATATCATCTATAGGTGTTAGGTTGAAAGGTTATTGTCTTACTACGCCTTCAAATGCAGTGAAACTAGGTCTTTATACAAGTATAGTCTCAATCCTTGATCGATTTACGATGTGGACTTGTTGTACAAACTGAGATACAGGACTGCTTGCTGCTTTGCCGTTTTTTAGTTATAACGTACGAGATGAATCGTTTGGCTGTCACGTGTCAGGTTACCAGTACGTGTCAGGTATCCGGTCCAGTTTGCTCTCGGGGCGACCCGGATATATATAAATCCGACTATGTTAAATCAAGGTCTATACATATGACCCTCTGCCCAGAGTGTATTTTTCCAAAGACCACGGCTTATTAGTCTAAAAAGTCAAAATTTACCTTTTCCCTACTGATTCAAAAACCGGACGTACGATGACGATAATCGGTTGTTTTTTAAATGTAGGGATACGTACGTATTTTACCTAATGGGTCCCCCGAAGCAAAATAATAAACCAATCAAGCCGTGACGTCTCTAAATCTTTATTTTTTCCAAAATGGTGGTTTATCCCATAATAAAATTCCTTTTTAAATTCACACTTGTATATTGTTCTTTAATAATTAATAGTCAATTGTCCCGCATGAATGTGAAAAGATGGGTCCATACGTCTACAAAATGAAAACCAAAGTCAGCCGGCTAAATTACCTTACCGTGGACTGTAAGAGCAGACGGATTCCCGTTTTAGTTAATAGCAGGGCTTACAGCTACTTGCGCGCGGCTGCGGGGGTTCTGCGTCGAGAATGTGTTAATAGTTGAAAACATTTGTGAAGTGTTGGTGTTTGTACAATTTTAGGCAAAACCAGGGAAATTTTAATTTAGCGCTAGCCAGGCACTATGACATCACAGTTTTTAATCCACATTCAACTGGCATGCTTCTGGCGCAGTTTGAAAGCACGCTGTCAGTGTGCTGCCTTTGTGTTTGAATACCTTGCTATTGTTGGAAAGTAAGACGCTGTATACACTTGTCAGATGGAAGGTGGATTAAACTGTGATGTCATTGCACCAAAATAACAAAAATAAAAAAAATATGATACAGAGGCAAAACGTACGTAATCTTTAGAAATACACTGTCTCGCATGTTTGCCGACCAAAAAGAACCCAGGAGTGCAATGTTTTTGGGGTGTATAATAATTAATAGGGCTGTTTTGATATTATAGAGTGTATCGGTGAGCAGGGCACAGAGCGCATAGATCTGTAGCCATGGCGCGCGTATGTCCAAGGGTATTATGTTTGTTAGAGATTACTTTTGCAGGGGAAGTTTTGGAGTTTTGAGTTATGCACAGTAATTTAACAGAAGCTGATGATGGGAACTTCATCCCCCCCCCCCCCTTGATTTTTCGTAATTATCATGATATAATAAAGATCTTTTGACAAAGGTTTAAGAGATGCTTTTTTAATGTCACACTTGGGACCGAGAAGGCCCTAGTAAGGAATTGTAGCAGTTTCACAAATACCGTTTGGAAAACCCCCAATGCCCAATCGAGCGATCGTGTCCGACCCTCCCGGTACAAGCAACCACATGGATAGTCTCACATCTTGATCGATTACGCTGTCACAACAGAGATACAGAATGCTTGCCTGATTTCCAGTTCTTGTATTATAAACGGTAAAGAGATATGAATAGTTTGTGTCACGTGTCAGGTACAGGTCACGTGTCAGGTATCAGATATATCAGTGTGCTATTCGGGGGCGACCGATATATATAAATCCGATATGTTAAATTCAAGGTCTGTACATATGACCCTCTGCCAAAGTGCTATTATTTTTTTCAAAAGACACTGTTTATTATGTCTAAACAGTACAAAATGACCTTTTCCCTAAGATTCAAAAACGACGTACGATGACGATAATGTTGTTGTTTTCCAATGTAGGGATACGTAACGCATTTATATGAATGGGTCCCCCGAAGCAAAATAAGAAAACCAATCAAGGCGGACGTCATTAGCAAATCTTATTGTTTCCAAAAATTGGCTGTTATTCCCATAAGTAAAATGACTTTTTAAGAGTCAAATCTGTATATGGTTCGTTAATATTAATAGTCAATGGTATCCGCAGTTAATGTGAAAAAGATGCGTCCATAAGTCTACAAACTGAAAACATAGTCGCCGGCTAAATACCTACGTGGAATGAATGAGCGACGGATCCCCGTGTTAGTGTCGCAGGCTTACAGCCACTTGCGCGCGGTTGCGGGGGTTTGCGTCTAGAGTACCAACAAATAGAAAGCAATGGCGGCCTCCGCTTCTTCCACATATGTGGGTGCCGCTTTGCATATGATACACTAATCGGTAGTGATTACAAATAATGTATGTGTTAGAGGTGGCCAGGTGTAATAATAGTGGACCTGGATCATATCTGTGCTCAGAGACTCTTGTTTCTCAAATGCAATGCGCGCTGAGGTTGAAAAGATGTATTCATGAGGCGGTTTATTTAAATCAAGCGGACTGATTGTGTCATTTCATCGTTGTGTGGACATGGGTAGGACAAAATTTAACCACCAAATCGCACCAACATCCAACAATGATAGTTTCGCGGGAATGTTTGTATGAATGACATTAGGGTGGTATACAAGCACCAAACTGATAATTATTCCGTGCATATTCAAAATTGTCAGCGCCCAGGCGGACGACTGGTTTTGAAGAGTTTCACCCCCTTGGTGCTGACAGCTGACATCAATCTTGGTATGTTTTAGCACAGAATTTGAAAGCATATTGCCAGTGTGTTGCCTGGATTAGCAACCGTTGGTGTATTGATCAGAAAGCAATGTGCCTATCGAGGTCTTCCACTTTCGGATTAGCGGGCATCTTGCCGGGAATGGGAAAGTCCAATCACAAATTTCTGGAGACTTTTAAAATCTAAAGAACGTCATGCATGTTCGAATGTATGGGTCACATTTTGAATAGCAAAGTACTTTGAGGTCGGGTATAAATTGATCTGAAAAATGACGAATATACGGGACTAAAACCCTTTTTATAGGTTATGCATGAGTGGGTGAAAGACCTCTATACCAGCTGGAGGTAGATAAGGATATTCTCTAAGCTTATTCGTTTCAGGGGAGGATTAACATTATGTTAAAGGCAATACAACATGCAAAAAATTGTGCCAGGTCCCTTATGACTTTTATGTTTTTATTTTGTGTAAATATTGTTTTATTAGACAGAATCCCTTTAACATGTAAGATCAATTAACATAACAAATACAAAGCGTATGGGTACGCTAGAAAATCGTGTTAGATATGTCGGTGAACGTGGAATTATCCGTACTAACCGTGATCTTAAACGCGCCAGTCTTTAGACATAGGCTTTATGGCGCGTCCAGAGGGCACATAGAGAAACTGACAATTGACTTAAGGCACGTTTTGTTTGTGGTTACTGTAAAATTTGTTTTGCTATTATGATGGTCTTTTCCTATCGTGTTGTATTTGATAGTGCTTAAGTATGCCCTGAAGTGGTTACAATCCACGGCGACATGCTGGGCTCTATCAACTCTCCTTTGACTCAAACTGTCAAAGTGCAGTTTGGATATAACATGAAAGCATATCATATTGGCAAAAACTCGAGGTGTTTTTGGTGTGAAACTCATGCCATATTAAACCCAAAAAGTTTCCAAAAAGTAAAAGTTACACTAAATAGAATCCAGTTGTAGATTAATACCAGTACCTTAGTGTTAAAACAGGTACATAAATTGACTTCAGAATCTATAGTGTTGGTGTATTTTAAATGATTGGTTATTTAACCTTAATTTACTTGTTAACGAGTGTTAAAACTGGTGTTAGAATTAAGGCCTACAACGGAGTGCTTATGGCCCCAACTGAATTGAAACAATGCTATACATGTAAAACTCGGTTTTAAACTCCACCTGGACTAAAGGTAAGGATTTAACCAAGTTTTAATCAACTTGATTGAACTTTAAAATGTTGGTCAAACAGCTTTGCTTGGATTGACATGGTAGTAGTGGGGTAGTGTAGTTAGTAATGGTTGATAAATGTGGATAACACTCGGAAAATCCACCCTTTACACGAACAACTACGATGTTCGACAATCTTATGTGTAACTATACTGTAGTTTCAGTCCAACAAAATAACGTTTCAGATAGAAGTGACACGGGACTTAACACACGTACACGTTACACATGCTTACACATTTACACAAGAAAACAAAACAAACCATTGTACATTATACACTTCCACCTACCCTATCCACACTTTCACAGAAATTACAAACACAAACAAAAAAAGACAAGATGGCTGAACCATTGATAACGTTATAAACGAGCTTCTTTCGGGGACGTAGTGATGAAACGGATGAGCATATTATGTCATCACTTTCATCTAAAAAGCGCTGGTTTTCAATTGCGCCAATTTCCTTAGTTCATGAATTACCTTCCAGTTAGGAACAAAAAAATTAGTGTTATCACTGTTCATACTGTATTTTGCATGGTTTGGGATTTACCACGAGAGCTTGATAGATATTTCCAAATTTAATGAAATGTTTTTATCCTAATTCTTTTACTAAAATTGTCATGTCCGATTATACAATATTTTGCACAGAAAGATATGTTCTTCGAATTGTGGAGCTATGCAGTTGCCAAGATTTGTAGCTTCGAATGTTTAGTTTGCTTTAGGCTCGTTTGGGCAGTGGAGTACCCAAATCCCTTTCGGACGTGATCGTGAAGAAAACAAGTAAAGTCAGTAAGTTCAAAAGCGTGAAATCAGCCCAGCCCTTCATAACACAGCAAGTCCGAATAGATCCCAGATCCCATAATGTGACATATGACTCAGACACACTTATCGTACATAGCAATATCATTATAGAATTGTAATATTAAAACACATAGCCGGAGGTTTATTCTATCAGCATTCGAACTATCGTTTATAAGAGCCAATCCGTTGGGTTTATCGGAAATCCTCCGATTATATTTCCGATTTGGGGTTAATGTTACAAAATGACTTAGCCCCTAAAGCATTGAGCTTTAACACGCAAACTCTAAAATATTACACTCTCTCCGCACAGACATCATAATAAGTAAAGGCAGACACTATTCGGCCCCATGAACCGCCTTCAGCAACCCTGTCGTGTGCCGGGTTCGCTCCGGCCAAAATATGCCTAATTTTCGTCACTTTCCGGTATACATAACCAGAGGCGAATCATAGAGATCATTTTCAACCACAGATTGGCGGTGTGGTCCCGCGCATGTTTCATACAATATTTTTTCTACGATGAAATGGCATACAATACCTTTTACAGTAACCGGTAGTAACCCTTCTACAATTTTGTGCCTTGCTCTTCTGTGTTAAATATCATGCCTTAGGGTTTGAAATAAGCTTTAGCTTCGGCCGGTAGCCTAAGTCTGGGCTAAGTGAATGTATTTTGGTCGCGTTGCGGGTTGGACCACCGAAGGGGTGCCCTTAAACTCTTTGAAGTACAATCGCTTGGTCCATTTAGTTCTTTTCTCCTAGTGCCCGCCTACCTACAAGTTCAAGGTATTGATGGATGTTATTTAATATTAATTTTTAGGGACAATGAACTTGAATGAGTACTCTGTTTGGTCGGCTCATTAGGTCATTATTTACTGTTATCTCCGGCCTTAGAACAAGGAAAATGATTTGATAATTCTATTACTTAAATAAAAACTTTGGGACACGTAATTTCTAGATTTGATTTTGGTTAATATATTAATTTAAAGTTGGTAATTTCCCGTCTTAATAAAGAAACATTTAGTTTAACCAAATCATCCGATTAGTATGACTGATTAGTGAATAGAACTGCTTGTGGAGGCGTCCATGCATGTTAAGCCCTGCTGATGAAATGTCTTATGCGATTAGAAGTCACCCATTTAACGTGTTTAAAATCACTTGTGATAGACAGATGTAAAAGGAGGTATAGCGTTCTTCCCACAATGCATTTCTTCCAATACAATTTTGGCACTGGATGTCACATGAATTTATAATGACAAAAAGTGTTTAAATTGCAAGATTGCGATGAGTTCTGTTCATTTAGGTACTTTTTGTCACTATTCATGTAACAACCAGAGTGAGTGCAAATATTGTATTGGAAGAATTGCATTGTGGGAAGAACACTATACCTCTTCTTGACAGTTGTACTATGAAATGTCATAAAGGGACCACATTATATCGGATATTATGGGATTATATAGCGTACCATGAAAAAAAAAAAAAAAAAAAAATTTGGCACCAAAAAAGGGGGTTTTAGCAAGCCGGGGAAAAAACCTGAAGGGGGGGGGGGGTGGTAACCACCCCCCCCTTCGGTAGACGAGGGTTAATGTCTTATGCGATTAGAAGTCACCCATTTAACGTGTTTAAAATCACTTGTGATAGACAGATGTAAAAGGAGGTATAGCGTTCTTCCCACAATGCATTTCTTCCAATACAATTTTGGCACTGGATGTCACATGAATTTATAATGACAAAAAGTGTTTAAATTGCAAGATTGCGATGAGTTCTGTTCATTTAGGTACTTTTTGTCACTATTCATGTAACAACCAGAGTGAGTGCAAATATTGTATTGGAAGAATTGCATTGTGGGAAGAACACTATACCTCTTCTTGACAGTTGTACTATGAAATGTCATAAAGGGACCACATTATATCGGATATTATGGGATTATATAGCGTACCATGAAAAAAAAAAAAAAAAAAAAATTTGGCACCAAAAAAGGGGGTTTTAGCAAGCCGGGGAAAAAACCTGAAGGGGGGGGGGGGTGGTAACCACCCCCCCCTTCGGTAGACGAGGGTTAATGTCTTATGCGATTAGAAGTCACCCATTTAACGTGTTTAAAATCACTTGTGATAGACAGATGTAAAAGGAGGTATAGTGTTCTTCCCACAATGCATTTCTTCCAATACAATTTTGGCACTGGATGTCACATGAATTTATAATGACAAAAAGTGTTTAAATTGCAAGATTGCGACGAGTTCTGTTCATTTAGGTACTTTTTGTCACTATTCATGTAACAACCAGAGTGAGTACAAATATTGTATTGGAAGAATTGCATTGTGGGAAGAACACTATACCTCTTCTTGACAGTTGTACTATGAAATGTCATAAAGGGACCACATTATATCGGATATTATGGGATTATATAGCGTACCATGTAGATAACAACATATTTCATCTCTTCTAGATGTTCGAGACAATGACCAAAGTAGAATACCACCGGTTAAACACGTTTTTGTCCACGGCTGACCATAGAGTATTTTCTTTTTTGAATGGATTCTGCTTTTAACAAACGGGTTTAAGACAAAATTGAATGACAGATAAAGTTATCTATTATTACATCATAATTACATTGATTTGAGCTAATTGATAGTTTTACTATCACGTGATATGAAAGGAAAGCAGGCGATATCATGATACGTCGTATATTCATGGCATATTAAAATATTATCGGGTCGGATTTCGGTCAATTTTTTTCGGTCAAATTTTGACTGTTCCATTTCACTCAGCTTCGTTCGTTTCGTGAAATGGAAAAGTCAATTTTGACCTATGTTTTTTCAAACTTTTTATTCAATATTTTTATACTATACTACTCTATACTATACTATACTATACTATTGTTTGAGGTCTCGTTACAAATTTAACACTTTTGTTACGATGTTAGGGGTTTAAGGCAAAATTGAATGATAAAGTTATCAATCACTCTATTAT
The DNA here is from genome assembly GCA_023653785.1 of Ophioderma brevispina. NCBI lineage: Eukaryota > Metazoa > Echinodermata > Ophiuroidea > Amphilepidida > Ophiodermatidae > Ophioderma > Ophioderma brevispina. The sequence continues at coordinate 34,529 of JAMKCH010022225.1, read as the reverse complement.
TGTCGCGAGGTCTTTGAACAAAACTATTTCTATTGACATGATTAAGATAATATTTTTCAGACGTTAATCATTCCGCATTCGCCATTAAACGTGGCATCAAAACGACAGTGCATTGGATTAAATAACATACTCATGAAACGTTTTTACCTTGAAATATATACAGATAACAACATTTAATGTTGGGAATCTTCACTCAAAAGTGGAATGATATATCTCCAATTTGACAGGCAAGTGCCTCTTTGGAAATTGTTGGTTTTTCTCGCGTGACCAGGGCTAATGATGCACGAAATAGCCAAAGCCAAAACCACTTGTAAGGCGGAATATGGCTTGGAGCTCTGTCAGCAATCAAAACACGTTAGCAAGATACATTGACAAACATTTGGTGAGGCTATACTTAGTCCTGGTAAATCTTCTAACCAATGACCATAAAAAGATTTTTCTCAAAAGGACCGAGGAAGCTCTTAACTACTTAAATGAAATACTTTTTAAGACAGTAATTATCATCAAACAAACTCTTTCTCGGGGTGCTGTGAATTGTGTAGGTAATCATAAATGTTGCTTTTTTGAGAATAACCGCAAAACATTCCTGCAAAAGTAATGGAATTTGCTGATAAATGTTGAGCAACGGGGTGTACTTAAAGTGGATAGGGCGATGGACTCTGATTCTGTTTCATATCTGCTACACAATACTTAATACAAGTTTAAGTAGACGAGATTCACCCCAATCCAAAAAGACGAATCCCATGCATTTGCTTAATTTCTGAGAGTGCGTGTATACAGTTGGAGCAATTTAAAAAAAATCTTTCAATAGCATTAAGAAATTATCCATTTTATTCTAAAATTGATCGTAAAAGAACTTCATCCTTAATTCCGAAATAGTCACTTCTAGTTATAGCTGAGATTTTTAATGAAATGAATTTTGGAGTTTCGTGTCTACATCGTTCTCCTTGTTTAGAAGAGAGCCAATATTTTTGACAATGAACATGATTTTAAATATTTAAGTCTATATGATGCAGAAGTTTATTTTCTATATAAGACTTAATTTGCAGTGGTTATGGACATATACGGTGGAAATTAAAAAGTTGAAATGATTCTATTCAATTTGACTCCATTTTGGTGGCATCGCAAATGTTAGTTCAAATTTAATTGAAGATTTATACTGGAAACAATACATCTACCTATTTAATCAGTTTCAATCTTTCTAAAAGGTTTCCCATGACAAAAGAATGCACAACCGATTCGGTAAGATTTAAAATGTTGCAATCATGCAAATAAAAGTTCATTGTCATTACCAAATAAGCAGCTGAAACAAGTAGGAAGATGATAATTGCAAATTTTGAAGTTTTATCTCTTGCTAATAAAATTATAATGAACTCAGCGTATTAAATCGTATAATCGTAAAAGAGGTATTTAAATTGCTCTGAACAAAATTCTACCGATCAATGTTTATAAAGTCTTAAAATTAAGTCAGTACAGGCTGATTCAAAAAGAAGTTTACTCATTTTTATTGTAGTTTAGTAAAATGTCTGTAATGAATTCCTTGTAAACCAATAAGCCATTAGAAAGAGCACATTTTAAATGTCTGGATTAAAAAAAATGAATTTGCTCGTGCCAAATCCGAGTTATACTAATTTGAATAAAACCCCCCATTTTCCTGACTGTACACATCTGGGTAACTTACATCAGTTTCTATTTACACCAAATCAGTAATGCGTGAACAACCTGCATTGGTTTGCAACTTTCATTGTCAAAATGAAAGTTTACTTTTATACTCATATTCAAAATCCATCAATCAAAAGCAAAATTTTAAATGCTGACAATTTGAAATGATGTAGTATTTTGATCTCGCGAGTCTCTATAGCACTGTTTCCTCTTGGTAGACATCTCTTAGAAGAAACACATCATTGCATGTTTGGCAGTTCTTGAACAAACATAATGGCAGAAATAGTTCGCGATAAAAATAGTTATTAACTGCTTGATGAATAGAAATATGAACTTAATTATCGTTTGATTATGGTTCCTGAATATAAGTATAAAAGTCAAAACTTTAATTTTAAATATTAAAGTTGCAAACCAGTGGATCTGTCTTGTTCACGCGTTATTGATTTGGTGTGAATAGAGACTGATGCAAGTTATCCAGATGTGTACAGTCGGGAAAATAGGTGATTGTATTCAAATGAGTATAACTTGGGTTTGGCATGTGTAAATTAAAATGTTCTCTTTTTAATTTAGACCTTCAGAAATTGCTCTCTGCGATGATATATTACTTTACTGATACTTTTATTTAGAATTTTACTTAACCACGACAAAAATGAGTTAACTTCCTTTTTGAATCAGCCTGTAGGTTTCAAGATAAAACTTTTCGTCAAAACGAGGCTAAAAACCTTGTGAGCACTGTAGATCATTCAATATACATTCAATGTAACAAGTAACATAGGTTAAATCTCAAAAGATTGAGAATCAAAATGGCGCAATCTTCCGGCGTGATTGTACTTGAAAACTAACAAAACTTTTGTTTCCATACATACGAGATTATGCAAATGCAAATAGCTCATTTTTTCGAGAGATCACTGGTATAGGAGTCATCACATGACGCAAACTTTTTGCGTGATTGCACGTGGAAACGAACAAACCTATACAACCTACTTAACCTGGCCAATGAAAACATCTTTCAATTCTAATAAAGTACGCATATTGGCAATCTCTAAGTCGATTTTGGATGGTTAAGATAAGTACATTGACTTCGGTGAGTTGTTTGAGATATATCTACCTGTCGAGGACAGAAAGTAAGCAGTTATAGAGTTTGGTATAGCGTTGCCTTTTCGTTGGAAGATGTAAACCTAGTTTGTATTCCGAGATGAATGGCTGACTTTCATACAAAATTGGCATCACCTTTGTTACCCCAATTGTAAAGCTTCGCAAACTCACAGCTTTATATTTGAGTATATTACCTGTGATCATTTAATCAGTGTCATATACCGTGTTGTCGTGTTTGAAAACATGATTTGAACAAAATGCCATTTTTTGGCAATAGTGCGATTGTGGTTATTCCAACTCATCATTTTGTTTTAATTTAAAAATCAGATTGTTCCCCAAAACGTTTCATTTCATACAATCCGCTTTGGTGTTATTCCGCAATGTGATATTATCAGCATTTATGCTTATTACTTTTTATGAGCTTGCAGGAAACAGCTCGGTAATCCAACAAAATATGTTTATGGATTTCTTGGAAATTAAAGCCTATTCTACAAATATGTATCCATGAATGAATGAAAGTTGGGATGTGATAATTTTGGAGAGATAGCAGAATATCATCTCAGATGAGCTGATGAGGTGGTTATGATGAGGCTACAGATCTCGCGATGTATCTGTAACCATCTTTCAATGCTTTATAATTTGAAGAAAAAAAATCAAGGGAGAAGAAGATGGACACCATCCTTCATCAACATTACAAACTTCAGGGCCCTTTGAGAGTATGTTAAGGGGTTAATGTTGATGACAAACGAGAACATTTAGAAAATGCCCATGTTGAACGGTTTCTTGCAAGTACAATTGCTAAAACACTACATCTTAACTCGAAATTCCGGCACTTGTAACACGGCGCACTTAAATAGTTCTCTATTTTGAGATTTTGGTTCGGTTAAATTTCTTGTGAATGATAAAACATCGCAGAGTGACTTAGCTTAAAATGGTCTATAGATCTTGATATAGCAGTTGTTTTTTACAAATAAAAATCTAGCATCCCCAATTTGAACTCGCATGCACGACTCGACTTTACACGTAAATATCAACTGTGTATATCCAATTCTTTGTAAATTGCCTGATTTTGTTCTACTTTGAAGCATTTTGTTTACCTTTTAGATGAAACTTTTCGTTTAAGAGCAAATTTAGAGAAAAGTCTGGCTTACCATATGTGCTTAGAAATCACGAACCGAAGTTTTAAAAAGTAATATGTTCATTGTTAAGATTTTATGCATAGAATAAACAGTCAAGGGACATTTTTGAAACTGAAATAAGGACTGAAATACATTAGCGCTAGTTCACTGGTATCCACATGAACACAGTCATCTGTGGCCCAGTGGTGTTTCTCACGCCTGGAAAGTTAGAGGCCCGGGTTCGAGACCGTGTATTTTTCGTCTTTATTTAGTTCTGTGCTCGCCAGTTTCTCCGAGCTTCTATATAATATTTACCAATTTACATTCTCGGGTTGTATCATTTACTTGATCCTCGCGTGCATTGAAATGAGTTTCGCTTCGTCATAGATTCTGCTAGAATCATGCATATAAGGCCCTCCCATTCTAAAATATAAAATATAATTACGGCCGCTTGAAACTCTGAAATAAGGACTGAAATACATAGCGCTCGTTCACTGGTATCCACATGAACACAGTCATCTGTGGCCCAGTGGTGTTTCTCACGCCTGGAAAGCGAGAGGTCCGGGTTCGAGACCGTGTATTTTTCGTCTTTATTTAGTTCTGTGCTCGTCAGTTTTCTCCGAGCTTCTATATAATAAATAAATTTTGAAACTGCATAAAATAACATATAAAAATGCAAAAGTAACTTCTAATCTCACCCATTTATATTGCAGAAGTAACTTCTAATTTCACCCTTTCTAAAAATTTTGCCTATCCAAATGGACCATAGTCGCCATTAGGTTTTGAAAATATTTCACAAAATGAATGAGTGAATCATTCCCTCTAATCATCATTAGGTTTGTTAATTGGTTTTATACAATCAATATTTGTGATCAACTGTCCTCCTCAATAACTGTCAATATTTCTAACATTTGTATTTAATGGTTCATCATCAAATGTCCCGAGGCTTGTGTACTATAAATATTGAGGTATGTGTTCTCCATGGATGCGCAACATATTACCAATTACTTCAGTATTCTATAGCCCTACGGCTAGAGATACCATGTGACACCACTGGCGAACGTGATCTCACCCACTATAACGCTGCCATCAAAATCTCAGATATTTCATTTATTCGTGGACTTTGTCTCGCTGCAACTACTTATTTTCTTTTACAGTACTTGATTTTGTTGGTTTACGGTTAGTGGTGTTTTGTTTTTATTTTTCGTTGTAGCGATTATCTACTCAACTTTTTGAAATACAGTAAAATGTTTATACAGCCATAGAGGATGAAATACAAAGCGGTCTAATGCATACCTCTGGCCTTTATCATCCAAGTGATGTTTAGTGTAAACATGATATCTGGGCTTGCTACTCCGCCCTTTCCTCCTCCTCCTCCTTCTTTCCTCTTGGTTCCACCCGATTACTTCCACCACCGCTGCCGCCACGACGACGACGACTACGACGACCACCACCACCACCACGCACGCACCACTACCACCACCATACACCCCCCCCCCCCCGCACCACCACACAACCACCCACCACTATACCACCATCTCAAACGATCACTCAAGACTAGTTTGGACCCCATTTACATTTATGTTTTCATGGTCCGAATAGTGGCCATAAAATGGGATAATTTTGAAATAAAAAAAAAGGTAAATGTTTGACTCTCAACACTTACGGTCGCCTGCAACGTTAATGGCTGAATATATTCTCGTAAAAGAGCAGAGATGGGACTATATTGCAGAATGGGACTATTGACAGCGAGCAAGACCCCACCTTCAAAGTACATTAAATTAAGCAATTAGGTATTTTGCCTATAATTTCATTCATGCCCTAATTTCAGGAAGCTATGCCTCCATATACCATCAACCAGGGCTGTCTCTCTATACCGTCCTGAGGCATAGGCCTGTTCCGTACTAACATGTGCCGACTACTCGGTCCGTTTTAGGCGCCTACCATGTCTTTTGACCCTCCCCACCTTAAGCGAAGATTACACTTGTTATGGACCGCTGTAACGCATTTCTAAGACGCAATTTTCAAATAGATACACAATTTGGAATGGATGAGTGTCATGATCCGGTTGTCCCTCCCCTGAACATTTAAGATATTTGACCCAGGCAAAATTGTTGGGAATGGAAAAATTAGACGAGTTGATGAATACTATATACAAGCATAGGACACGTCATGATAATGGAATGTCATCCTTCCTACGGATTTTTTTTTTTAACAAAATTTGCCTTGGAAATTGTTTAATGGAATTTGTTGTAAGTTCATGGGTAGCAGTTTGTATCAAAACTAGTTGACTATAAGTTCTTGTCAACAAGCACCAACTTGTTTTGTATACTTATTTCTACATTATATATAGAATATTTTAACAGAGCAGTGGCTGAAAACGGTTTCTCTAATCTCCATTTGGTGGAATCTGTATGAAATAATAGGCATGGGCATTTTGATAGATTTCGAGATAATTTGCTCCTTTCAGTGTAAAGTGGCGGCCAATCTTTTGTACTTATATTCGATACATTTACGACCTTTAGAAGTTCAGGTTTATGCAGGTGCAGATGCATTAGAAACATAATGCTAACTTTCCACATTTGCTTCTTGCGTGGAAAGTTAGGCATTATGTCTCTTAGCATCTGCACCGTATAAACGTGAAATCTAAAGGTCGTTAATTATGACCTTTAGAAAACCGGCTTATGCTAATGCAGATGCGGGCGGGTAATGCAGTGAAGCGCGCCCAGCCACAGCTGCTGTTCATAATTGTGACCGATATCGATCGAATGGACTTTGAGTCCATGCGGTCCATTTTGAACACAGCGTGGGCAAGTCATTGGCTAAAATACACTATAGCTACGATATGTTATTTTACCAGACCTTGGTCTTCGCTAGTGTTTTTTCAGCCTAAAATAATTACTTGATATGGCTTAAAAGGTTGATTTTTGTTCCAATCGAAACAGTAAATGTCGGTGTCCTCACCTGGCTCTTGGCAATGGTAAATTTAGCAGCAATCATAGCTTTTTATGCTTTTTATTTATAATCTGACTTCTATAGGTTTATTGTAATATGCTAACTGAGATTAACCTGTACATTATAATTAGGAGGCGTCAAAGATCAAAGGACATCAAAATGTTACTACTTTACGACATATTTTCAATGATTGTTTCACTATATTGCTGCTATTTCTGTGCTGGGACACCCTATCGATGTCACAGATTTTGTTTCGAGATCTGTTTGACATAGAAATTAACCTCATAATTTGACATAAATAGGACACCATAATTAAAAAACAGCTGTCTTCAGACAGAGGTATGTATTTAGGATAACCAGAGGGAGGCGGATGTAAACCAGTACTCTCTTCATTTCAATTTAGGCGAATTCTTTCGTATGTACGCAGGCGAATGGCCAATGCAATTCGCTGTTCCTGACAAGCTTTTCTTTCTGGTTGTTATTCATATATCGCTTAATAATCGATCTAGTTTCAAATACACGTTTGTATATTTTCTGGATACCTTAATTTTTTTTTTTTAGATTGTGTCCTTAGAATCGTCTTTATGACCGAGATATAATATGACTTTAGTAGGCCTAACTTTTAAGATAGGCCTGCTAAAGTCCTATATTAAATCAAAAACCTGTCAAAATGTTTTTACGTGTATTGATGCACTTTCCTGTAGTTCCGCGTAACTCGCACCTTAATTTTCAAAAGCAATGATGTACACCACCGGTGTGTTATGACTCCTTGACAAGTAGGAGATCTGAAACCGGCTTTTTGTCCTAATTTTTAACAGGCCTGTTGTGTACATTTTTAGTTTTAACTTTGTCGTTGTGTGTGTGTGGAGAGACGGCTGGGTAGGGGTAGGGTGGATGGATAAGCGCCTTTCCAAAGTAAGACCTAAGCTCCGTAATCAAAGTCTTATTAGTTAATTCCCTTATTATTTTCAGTGATCTGAACGATGGATAATGTGGACTTGTGGGTAATCACTTAAAATGTTTATTTTTAATTTCTTTCAAAAGAGAACTAATTCACAAACTTATTTTTGATATAAAAAGATTTCCAACTTTACTTGGATAAGCCATGGGGACGAAGCTGGAAACCCACCGTGCCTCTTTCCAATAAAGAGTCGTTTCATTCGAAAGTTAGTAAAATAGGCGCATTGAAATTTTGGTATAAAGTAAACAACCACTATTGTCACCACATTACCATCAAATTGCGCCACTATTGCTGCCAAATAGTCAAATCCAAGAACAATTCTTCGCTCATTTGCTTAAACTTCACCACTTGCAAATGTGCAAAGGTGAGTTCATCTATGTGTCCTTTGCCTCGTGGAGTGATTTGCATTCAGTTGTTTAAACAAAATCCATCGCTTATCTTTCATGTACGTCTTGGCGGCAAATACCGACACAGTATGATAAAATGGTGCGGCGCTGTGCTGTATTTGCATTCCGAAAGCAATTGTAACAGTTTTGTTCCATACCGCGGCTATTTAGCTTCTATTACTGACATGCTAGTCAGTGGAAATTTGCACAGGTCAAAAACATCCAGATTTAGGATACGTGATTTGTAGTACTTCTGATTCAAAGTATCTATAACAAACAAAATTAACAAACAATACAATAAGCAATAGCATCAATCTGGGCATTAAAGGCTGACTCAGAGATTTCGAAATATATTTTTTGTGTAGTAATTAAAAATAGTCATCTAGAACTAAAGATAGTCACCTAAAATGCTTAATTTCAAAGTTAGAGATAGAGAGGAATCGGGTTTTCCGTTTTCATGCACTAAACATTTATGCAACGTATAACAGTGCCATAGGATACCGTGTTTAACAAAAATTCTGGATCCGGAATTTTAGAACAAAGTTGTGATTTTCTATATGAAGAACTTCGATTTGAGCGTAGTTATTTCACACAGTGATTAATATGTGGACAAGCATTATGTATATGGAAAAATCGATTTGTTAAAATTACTCTGAGTGCTCAGAGTGAAAAGAGTGAACAATTCTCCAAAAGAGTGAAATTCGCCCCAAAAGAATGAAAATCACTCCAATAGAGTGTAATTTCTCTCGATAAAGTAAGGATTGCTTACAGTGGTTATTCTTTAAATAGGAGTGATTTCTGGGGGAGTGATCCCTGCATGTAGACAATCCTTACAGATGGAAATTTCACTCTTTTGGAGTAATTTTTCACTCTTTTGGAGTAATTTTTCACTCTTTTGGAGTAATTTTTCACTCTTTTGGAGTAATTTTTCACTCTTTTGGAGTGATTTTTCACTCTTTTGGAGTAATTTTTCACTCTTTTGGAGTAATTTTTCACTCTTTTGGAGTAATTTTTCACTCTTTTGGAGTGATTTTTCACTCTTTTGGAGTGATTTTTCACTCTTTTGGAGTAATTTTCACTCTTTTGGAGTGATTTTTCACTCTTTTGGAGTAATTTTTCACTCTTTTGGAGTAATTTTTCACTCTTTTGGAGTAATTTTTCACTCTTTTGGAGTGATTTTTACGAATTTCACTCTCTTGGAGAGTGAATTCTTTACTCTTTTATATTTATTGAGAGTAGTATAAATAATAAGAGGAACAACTTCTTTCTGTTGAGTACAATTCTAGTAAATTGAGTAACCACTTGAGATTAAAATCAGCTTTGCGTAATGTTTACTTACTTTTGTCTGACAAAATTACACTTAATTTTTTTTTTAAATTGCGATATACCTTCAGATAAACCTAAAGGCGAATTGGAGTTTGACCCTGTTTAGATAGATGCTTATTTGTATGTGCGCTAGTTACAATGCAAGTATCAAAAGCTGAATGAAATATGACAAAGGTGAAAAAAATTGTTTTTCTACGATGTTAAAGTTGATATATTGTTGTCGCAAGCTGCCGTTTGGGTCAAAAGGCCAGAATCATGGCGAGTAGTGACAGTGGTCATCTTCGCTGGTGATATCACTATCGCTTTCGCTTGCTCGTTATGATTAGGGCATCTTTGTCGAAAACCAAATTCATCAAGTTTAGAAAAGCACCTTTTATTTCATCTTTGTCTTACTTAATTTATATACTCATGCCATAGCCACCTTAAGTTGAATGCATGACACGTTTTCTTTTCCTTTGAATATATATCAACATACCATGTTTTGTAAGGAAATAATCACATCAAACTTAGTTCTTTATACAGTGCAAATCGATCCATCTATATTTCTCCTATTGATCTTGGAAGGCAAGTTGTAAACTGCGTGTAAATTTAACTTTCAGTAATAGACAATTTTCATTGGGCTAATTTAAGGTCATTCTTGGTCATTCTACTTCTGATACTTAGCAAATTTACATAAAAACTCGGACAAAGAGTTTGTTCTTAAAATGGTCCATCTCATACTTCCGACCTGATGTTAACATTATATTGATTAAAATAAGTTGCACTTTTAAATAAATACGCAGGTGTTTTCACCGACATGTCAATTCTCCAATTTTAAACATACTACCTAAATGCAAGACATTTCGGTGAAAGAAAAGAAAGTTATTTTGTAGACGCAAAAGCTGCAACTCTTTCAACAATAATTGGTAGCCAATGTAAACTTCACAGTCTGTGGTTGGAACTGAGGAGGGTCGTTACACGCTTGGAAATGCCTTTTTCAATTTGAAACGCAAAGATCAAAGTAGTGAGCCCGTGCGCGGAACTTATCAAGACCTCTACTGGGGAAGCGGCCCGCGAAAAAGACTGTTGACGGCAGGGATCTGGACTCACATTACTCGCCTTCACATCCAAAAGGTTAATACGCAGAAATAAATGAACAGTATCATGATTAAGTAACAAACTTCTAAACGGCTTTTGGGGGCGGTGTTGTAGGCACGTTGCAAGTCAGCTCAGCTGTCTTGATAAATCAATTAATTTCAACAAAGTTTTCTATCAAGTATCTAAGTACAACCAATGCACCGACTGTTATCAATTAGAGCATTGCGTATTTATAAACTTGTTTTACCGACAACTAGTCACCTTAGGCTGAAGTCATATGACCTGAGGTTATTTTGTAAACCTCAGGTCATATGTCTTGAGGTTACTTGGTAACTTGACCTCAGTTCACCTTTGGCATGTTGTATTTGAAAATCATTGTTTAAAGCATTTCTTTTTCTTAGTTGTGTCAACTCAGAGCAGATAGTGTTTATCAAATTGTGTTGATACTGTACTTGAGCTATGACCCTTAAATTAAGTCAAAGGAACACAGGATATTTTATCCGCATTTATATCTGATATTTTTGGACTAACTTATTGGACTCAATCAATCAATCAATGATATTTATTTCACTATTCATATTATATAGATACAATTATTATATCAACAATAAGTAGAACCCTAAAAAAATTTGTTACATGAACAGAAATATGATCACATTTCAATATAAGCAAATAGTGGGGTGTCACATTTAACGCTGAGCGTGAGACTCGGACACCCCTCACAAGTTACAAAGTTCAACATCATTTCAAAAATAGATATTGACATATGTATCATAATCGAGGAGGCAAGAGAATTGTATATACTTAAACACGATGTCAATACATTAAATACATAAATACAAGCAATTTATATAAATTTATATTATTACAAATATACCGTATTGAAATGTTACTTGTCATACCATGGTAAATATCGGTCATATTAGTTCTCCCTGTTTAACACAGAAACATATTAATTGGTTGATTTTTATCATCATGGGACCAACATCTAGAAATTGTTATTTTTACCATTTCTAATCTCAATCTGCAATTATTGTGAGAATCTGTCAGTAGCAATACCGCAATATATCTTAAGCCACTAGTACATAAGGCCTACCTACAGAAACCCCTCTCTAGATAATTTGTCTCACGATAATTCAAATCAAAAATTATCATTTACGAGTGATACTGAAAATGGTGGATTGTCATTGGTTTGATACATGATTTTCTATAAAATATGAAATTGATCAAAATTTTGTCATATTTTGGGGGAATCGGTTATTTCTTCCTTAATTGTGTATTTGAATATTTTTAATATACAACGCCACCTTTTTTAACCTCACGACTGTCGATAAGTTGACAAAACATGGGTTTTTTCCCTTTAAAAAAGTCACTTAAAGCAGAGTTCCTTAAGAATAACTGCGGGGCCAATACCGTCCAGTATAGCCATTGACTGCTCACTAGCCGCTTCTTCTCTAGCATATTTCATTCCACTGCAGGACGAAGGCCTCTTCACCAATTGCCAATTTTCATTTTTACACTATCTATTCTCGGCCTTGCAATGCCACTTGTGTCGAAAGACTTGGAAGTCTTGCAAAAGACATGATCCCTTCATCTTCTGTTTTGCTTCCCTCTGCTTTTGGTGTGATTTCTTGGTGTCCAATTGATTATTTTAGTTGTCCGTCTGTTGGCATAACTAGATACCTCCTGACTAAGTGTCACTCCCACCTCCATTCCTTTGATTTGATGGTGACAATAATGTCATGCATTCCAGATTTCAACCTTCGATCAGCCTGAGTTTTTTTTTTTTTTTTTTTTTAACATCATTTCAAAAATAGATATTGACATATGTATCATAATCGAGGAGGCAAGAGAATTGTATATACTTAAACACGATGTCAATACATTAAATACATAAATACAAGCAATTTATATAAATTTATATTATTACAAATATACCGTATTGAAATGTTACTTGTCATACCATGGTAAATATCGGTCATATTAGTTCTCCCTGTTTGACACAGAAACAAATTAATTGGTTGATTTTTATCATCATGGGACCAACATCTAGAAATTGTTATTTTTACCATTTCTAATCTCAATCTGCAATTATTGTGAGAATCTGTCAGTAGCAATACCGCAATATATCTTAAGCCACTAGTACATAAGGCCTACCTACAGATTTCTACAGATTTAGCTCTAAAACTGAATGATTAAGAAACCCCTCTCTAGATAATTTGTCTCACGATAATTCAAATCAAAAATTATCATTTACGAGTGATACTGAAAATGGTGGATTGTCATTGGTTTGATACATGATTTTCTATAAAATATGAAATTGATCAAAATTTTGTCATATTTTGGGGGAATCGGTGTATTATGTCTTCCTTAATTGTGTATTTGAATATGTCCACGATCAATGTTAATCATCACCCATTTTAAAATGCTCTTATCCACTGAGGATGTGGGTGGTGATTGATTTAATCCTACATAAGTTTTACGGAATAAACCGATAATACTATTGTGATATGATAGATATACTATATAAATAGCGCCCGCATAAGTTTGTCCGGTAAATAGATTTCACAACAGTATTCGCCGGACTAGTCTGACGAATAGTCACTTCCTTTTAATATACAACGCCACCTTTTTTAACCTCACGACTGTCGATAAGTTGACAAAACATGGGTTTTTTCCCTTTAAAAAAGTCACTTAAAGCAGAGTTCCTTAAGAATAACTGCGGGGCCAATACCGTCCAGTATAGCCATTGACTGCTCACTAGCCGCTTCTTCTTTAGCATATTTCATTCCACTGCAGGACGAAGGCCTCTTCACCAATTGCCAATTTTCATTTTTACACTATCTATTCTCGGCCTTGCAATGCCACTTGTGTCGAAAGACTTGAAAGTCTTGCAAAAGACATGATCCCTTCATCTTCTGTTTTGCTTCCCTCTGCTTTTGGTGTGATTTCTTGGTGTCCAATTGATTTTGTTAGTTGTCCGTCTGTTGGCATAACTAGATACCTCCTGACTAAGTGTCACTCCCACCTCCATTCCTTTGATTTGATGGTGACAATAATGTCATGCATTCCAGATTTCAACCTTCGATCAGCCTGAGTATTTGTTATTCTGTCTTTCTTTGTGATTCATATCATTAACCTTTTCATTGCCTTTTTGTTACACTCGGTGTTTTCTTTAGACGTTTGGTAGTTGCCCAGGTTTCATCACCATAAGATTATAATTATGATGCATTGACTGAAAGTACCTACCTCTTCAATGAAATAGGGAGAGTTGTATCACGAAAGGTGTATCTCTGTTACTTTCAGTATTTTCTCCAGACATTGGGTCGTAGTTGTCCAGGTTTAGGTACCATAAGAACTGGTACAATAAATTTTAATAACTTTTTTACACATTAAAAGTACTCATTTTAAGTTTTATACATGTTGTATATAACTACCATCCATATTGTATCCTGTAATTGCTCCATTATCTCAATTCTTCCCACAGAAAGTTCCATTTTACGATCATGTAATTACGGACTAAATGAAATTACAGCGTTTTACACATTGACACCCACGTTTGGGGAAGAATAGCCGAAGAAACAGAGAAAGGCCCTCTTAGCACGGATTTCACCCAGTGACCCCGTCTTATCCCTTCGCCGAAAGTCATTCGCATTGAAAGACATTTAAGAATAATTTTGGTTAAAAGTAAAGTTCTTCAATACTCTGAGGAAATATCGTAGTGGGAGATGTTTCAGACCAAACCTACCTATGGCTAAAATGTTATGGTATTGTTAGCACTCGCCATCGTCATCGTCGTCGTCATCGTCATCATCATCATCATCATCATCATCATCATCATCATCATCATCATCATCATCATCGGCGTCGTCAAATTAAAACATAAAACATCCAGCCCTTATAATAAATCCAAATTGAACTTAACACATTACATATTTACAATCCTAAAACACACACTAAACACAAAAACACAAATGTACCCCTACCGAAAGACCGCCCTAAATACATCACTTAATCCTTTACATAACAGAGAAGGAATATCAACGAAACAAATGTATACATACAAAAACCTTACAAGTGTGCTTATTGCATTTTATTTATATATTAATTTAGATAAATCAGTCAGTTACTTAGTAAGTTATATTTACCATCAGCAAAAACTAAAATAATATTCGTCTTTTTTGATAGGGCTGCAACAATAGCAACAATGGTAATTGATACATGCATGCAAAACGATTTATAACGGCTGCTGAAAACAACCGAAAAACGTTGCCTTCAGAAGCCGGGTTGTATGAGCTTCTAAGTCATTGTGTACTAACACATCAATACAATTTGACAATAGAGAATGCGAATTTGATCGCCCCTGTCAAAACCCACGCCGATGTGATGAATAGATAAACAAAGGGTGCTGACGAACATAGGAAAGGGGCAGTGGTCTGGTTGGTGATCCCCACCGTGGGGGTAAATCGTCTGCGGGGAAGGGTCAATACTCATGGATAAGGTCACTGAATTGTACTTATCCCATTGAAGCTTGTTGATAGGGTTGTGTCAAAGATGCTATTTTGTAATTGAAGTCAGTTACAGAAGACAATAGTGGGTCTCCTGTAATTGTTGATGGTTCTATCTTTTGCTTTTGCTCTGATTGTTAATTGCTAAGGCAAATAGCAAAGTTACACATGACAAGAGCAATATATATGATATTCCTAACGTGTGATGATCACCGGAAAAAAGGGAGCTAGCGTTATTTTTCTTGTTAGATCTAAGGGCAGGGGTCCGCTCCGTGTTTTTTTTTCAAAATTGCATTTAAATGTAGTTAAGGGACGTTAGGGATATATTTTAATTTTTATGATCAGATAATACATTTAAAGGGGTTTAGCAATGAAATCTTATATCCTCTTAATTGCACGTTTTCCGAAATTTTACTACCAACCTGAGGATCACCGCAAAGAAGGAGGTAGCGTTCTTTTGATTGTTAGATCTACACTGCAAAACCGGGGTGTTAAAATTTTAACACCAAGTCGGTGTCAAGCTTGTTGGTGTTAGTTTCTGGTGTTGAAATTTAGGATTTAACACCACTCGGTGTTGCTGCATAATTTTAATTATGGATGCTGGTGTTATGTTTATGATTTGTTAGAGGCAAGCAGTTATAATAGAAGCACAAAATAACAAATCAAGCATTTTCTACTAAAATATCACACGTTACAAATATAAATGTTAACACCAAAGTTTGGTGTTAATTAACACCAGAGAGAGAGTGATCCCGTATTGACTCCCGGAGAGTGTTAAATTACACCAGTTGTGTCAATTTGACACTCGGCAGTGTTAAAATGATTAACACTATATGTGGTGTAAAATTAACACCAATCAGTGTCATAAAAAAATGCCGGGTGTTAATATAACACTAACATGGTGTAATCTAACACCAGTGGGTGTGGTCCCGTATTGACTCCGGGATGGTGTTAAAGTTAACACTCCAGTTTTTGCAGTGTAGGGGCAATTTTCCCCTAAAAACAAGGCATTGGTCCGCTCCTTCATTTTTGAAAAGTGCAATAAAATGCAGTTTTGTGGAAGGTCTAGGAAGCTACAAGATTTACACACCAAGGGTATTGCACTATCGTACATCGCCTTCAGGGGTAATAAGCTTCTCTATTACCAGATTACCAGCTTCGCCTTAAACTTCAATTTGTTATTTGGCCAAGGCATATATTAAAACTATTTCCTTCTCCTTGAGGCCCACACATGAGAGGTATTTGAGCAAAATTGGAGAAGTCACACTAGCCATGGGGACATAGAAAACCGCCTTAATGATTGTCACATCCAGGAAATACGTTTTTTGGCTCGGCAGGACAGGTATTTTTTTGAATTGCACTGGCAAATTAAGCTAAAGGTCTTATCGATTTCCTTCAAGTAAATACTATTCGGCTAAGTGAAATAATCATGTAAAAGAGATCAAAGGTTCTTATTTCTCAATATTTTAACATTAATATTTAAAAATACACGTATTCATTAGGTACATAATTATTGGATATATACATCGTAAAGGTTATTGAATGGTATTAAAGATGCAAATTATTGTGTTTGTCATCTGGCGCTAAATAGAAAAGTACCAGAAAAGTATTCATTTAGCAAGGGTATATCTGTGGACGTATTTGGCTGAACTCATTGGTTAACATGTTGCCAATAGCTGCATGTGCTTGCATTTAGCCTCACTACAACTTTGAACCATTCAAAGCTACAATAATTAAATATGCTTACACGAATTACATTAGTTCCAAGTGGACCAGAAATTGGACTTGGGGAACTCCCTCATATTTTTTATTCTAACTGTACCAACAACATAATGATTTATTTATATAACACTTCTAAGAAATTATGAGTCATCACCTTTGCTACCTGAACTTATTTTCCGGAAAGCCCGTCAATCACAGCTAATCGAATCACTATTTATCTATCAATCAATTTAAGTCGTAATCAAATGACGGTTGGATACTTCAAGAAATTTATTTACAGTTCACAGTGGACTTTCTGGTATATGATCAGGTGTAACACCTGGACACCTTTGGCGCCAAGCTGTCTGGCATCAGACGATCAGGTATTGTCATTTTGCAATCCCGCCAAATCAAAACTCGGTGAGAACAAACTGCCGTCTCAGCTGCACGTGCAATTTGCGACTCATGAAATAATTGCCGATACCGGGCGAGGAATCTGTTTGGTTGAAGCGACTCAGGTGTGAGGGGTTGTCTGCTGCTAATGTAACATACCGCGATTGCCTTTCGCCACTGCTGTGCAGTAATAGTCGTCATTTAGGTGACATCTGAACAACTGGATACTGTATCGTTATAACCTTTGGAGAAAATATGGTGGTGTTATTACGTTAGAACATGCCGACAACTATCGGTTGCCACTCTTAGTTAATCTTACAATAATTGAGGGCTACCACGCGCGTACGTCAGCGTTATCATTAAAGCACAATAGAGCTTTCCCATGGACTTGATTTCCATATCATAATTTAGCTATCTTAAATCTCAGTCCTTTGCATGATGGGTACTTCTTGGAACTACCTTTTCTTATATCCGATTTACGGTACGTAGGATAGGCGATCACTGGCATGATGACGAAGGTGGGTGGGTGGGTCTATTTTATCAATAGGGCTGAACGTCAGAATGAATAGCAGGCGTTAAGCCTCTTGAGTCCTTCGCCACAATGACTGGACGCAATATTAGCTCCTGGCGAATATGTTGACAAGCTTAATTGTTGTTTTTTTTTTATTTTTTATTTTATTTACATCCGTAAATCACTTCTGAACTACAATTCGTTCCTGCAGCATTGTCACCTCTATGCTCTGCCATACCTATGTCAGGGAGGTATTTTTATGTTCATTTCTTCGTAAAACTAAGGGCTGAACGTCAGAATGAATAACAGACGTTAAGCCTCTTGAGTCCTTCGCCACAATGACCGGACGCAATATTAGCTCCTGGCGAATATATTGACAAGCTTAATTGTTGGTGATCTTACTCAAAGTCCATCTTGAATTACATCCGTAAATCACTTCTGAACTACAATTCGTTCCTGCAGCATTGTCACCTCTATGCTCTGCCATACCTATGTCAGGGAGGTAATTTTATGTTCATTTCTTCGTAAAACTAAGCTGTATTGGTTTCAGGTTTATTCGCTTAATTGCATATACGAAGCTCATATTTCCTTGTAGAAAATTAAACATGGAGGCTCAGAGATGCCAACTCCCTGATACTCGTAACATAAGAACTTACTCTGTACCATGTATTATGTAGTCGAGATCTAGAATTCATTTAACCAAACTGAATGAAGCCATTGAACCTTATAGATGATCTTTTGACCAAAGAGTAAATGGAATAAGGCCTTCATGCCAATCCTAATGTCATTTACCTTGACGCATGCATTGACATCGACTTAAGTATATCTTTTGATGTAGAAGCGCTGTTAATGACCTCTGAGAAGTGCACATTATAATGACATAGAGCAATTGTGAATCATTTAGAATACATTTGACTGTCTTTGTCCTAATTCACCCAGTATAAGTACAACATCCGTCCTTCGGAGGGGACGTTAAGCCGTCGGTCCCTTGTACAGAGAGTCACAACTGTACATGTACATCGCAGTCAGTCACTGTCAGTGTCGAATAAGAGTAGGGTGTAAACCCCTGACTGTTCCCAATCCGCCCCAGTCTCAAAAAGTGCGCCATGTTAGGAGCGTCCGTGTCATGGATACACGCGGCCCCGGATCAGCTTACTCAGCTGAATAAATCCTGACACCACCACAAGCATGTTACCAATGACTTGTGGACACGCTAAGAAGAAGTACAACATGATGCTAGTTATCTTGTTATCTGGAGAACAAAATCGCGTGTTATACAATGTCCATTATAACCGATTGTTGGATACAGGCTGTCCCCCCAAAAATGTTAACACTCGGAACACAGGCATTTTGTAAATAACTAAATGACGCATGGGTCTTTGTTTGGTATGTTCTTAAAGCTAACTACATAAGCTTTTATTTGTCGTTTATTTCATTTCAATGTGATATGTAGAACAACAGATATGCTTCGTCAAAAAGGAGAGTACAAATTTGGATTGGTCCGATTTACAGTGGTTACATTTGTAAGATTGTGTGAAACATGATTTTGTAACATACTCAAAATTGGATTATTGATTGTGTTATTGATTGGTAATTGAACATATTGAAGATAATGACACTCCATTTTGAACTTCATATTGTCATAAAGTGATCATTGTCTTTATGATCAGCAATATTTTGTATGTTTCAAATATTAATCAGTTCACTTTCATTAGCAGAGTTAGCCCTATCAAATCGCTCAAAATTAACCAGAATGTTAAACCAAACAAAATTAAACCAAACAGTCAGACACTTTATTGGATTCCCAAGAAAATCTATGATTCTATAGGCAGAATAACAACAAAACATGAAAGTAAACAAAAAAGAAAGAGGAACTTCTGATAATAAGCCTACATTGACTAATAAAGCAGGCAGAATTGGAAATAAAGACACCAGTGGCAGGCCATACAGATCCACGGACCAGAATAGCAAGAACTCAAGTAACATTTCTCTTTTTAGAAGAGCAGTTGTGGTAGATCCAACGATGAACGTTTAGTAAAATACGATGGCAGGATTTTTGAGGTCTTCCTTAAATAGAAAAACACTGCAAAATATATTTGTTTTCTTTTCAGAAGATGTGCTATGAATAATGAAGCCAAGTGTATTCATGTTGCATCATGCATTCCAAGTGTTCTAAGGAAGAAATCGGACCAAGTTGATTTTGCCCTCTCATAATTGATGAAGCATATCTTTTGTTTTACGTATCGGATTGGAATGAAATAAATGGCATATTCAAGCTTATTTTATTGGCTTTAAAGGGATATCAAACAAAGATCCATGTGCCAGTTTTATTTGTGGGATCAGACGGTTATATGATTGTAATAATTTATTATGAATTTACACTTGGTTTTCCCTAGCCCCCAATGGGGACAATAAAGCAACAGCATAGAAGGACATGCCCCATAGTCTATATCACCATGACCTGTATTGTACAGTTTGATAGCAAACACATTATTGATCGTTGTTTATTCTGTACTGGCGCGTACCACAACTTTATATTAGTGTACATTTTGAGCCGCCATCACAATTGCAAAATTTTTTATCCTCTACCATTATCGCTGCTTATCCCTTTAAAAGCACCTGTCGTTAGAATAGATTTTTCCGACTTTGCGCGGACACGCAAGAATAACAGCGAATATGTTAATTACTTTAGTCACCGATGCACAGTAATTAGGTCTATCAAATTAAATTTTCCGTCTAATGCTAGTACTTGGTCAACAATTTTCAACAATTTGAACGTTTATAGTTGAAATGTGAAAGATCGTACGCGTACGCGTACGGTTCTCTTGCGAGTGATGACTGCATGAGAATCTGATCCTAAAATACATCAATACACGACCCATTCTGAACTGACTGTTTACCACGAGAATCAGCAACATCCATTTTAGCATAATCAGCCAAAGTCATTTTTAGTTATTTTTAACATAAGTATATTAACAATATAATTTGAAACAAGACAAGGAATGGACATGAATTTGCCAGGCAAGATGTTGAGCCAACTTTGACTTCACATATCCTGAGGTTAATGCCTTGCAACCACAAGATTGGAGTATTTTGTATGTGATTAGACTCTAGTATTATATTAATTTATTGCTAGTTTTATTTAAATTCTAACATTTTTTTGGTAAAAATACTGCACGCGTACTGCCCTATTTCATGTATTTTTTGACATTATGTCCTCCATCAATCGTTGTATTAATTGGAAAAGTGTGCCCACTTAAGTCTTGGTGTATTTTTTTCAGCCCATCATTTTTCCAGGAATTACTTGCCCTTACAATTATTGTATTTGTATTATTGTATGCTGACAACGCAACCATGTTTTGCCCCAAGATTCAAAATAACTATTATTATAATAGCTATTCTTAAGAGTCAGCGACACAGAACAAATTGATGTATTACGTATGAATGCCAATAACGTGGTGTGTCAACCA
This sequence comes from Ophioderma brevispina, assembly GCA_023653785.1. Lineage (NCBI taxonomy): Eukaryota > Metazoa > Echinodermata > Ophiuroidea > Amphilepidida > Ophiodermatidae > Ophioderma > Ophioderma brevispina. The sequence continues at coordinate 13,366 of JAMKCH010022225.1, read as the reverse complement.
GGGTGATTTCAGTCACATGCGGATTTCTGGGAACCTTCACCTAATAAACAAGTATGGAGTAGTTCCTATCATTCGTAAGTTAGTCATAGAATTAGCTGAGAAAAACCATACAGTACGTGTTAATAATAATTGCCAGTATAACCATTTGAAGTGTATTATTGTATCACGTATCAAACAAGATGTGTAGCTTCCATTTTGAGTGACGATTGATTCAGCAATTTGTTTATAATTGCTTACTCTAACTGATTCAATCATAACACTTGATTATACTCAATCACTTGCAGCAGAAAGTTGTTGCAACCAAAGCCACAATGTGGTGCATTGCGTTCTGTTTGTATTCGACTTCCTAACATGGCAATAGTTGTATCACTGTGCCATTGTTTTGAATTTTGAATCAAATCTGCACGTAAGATTATAGGCACACATACTCTACTTTAGGCCAATGGTTCAGCTTGTTCAAAAGATGTAAAATCGGCAACTTTTTAAAAGGTTAGTCTGGGAGGAGAAGCTATGAATCCGGATCACAAAGTCTACCGTTGGGTTCTGTAGTTCATCATATCATGAAATCGGTACAAATATCAGGAGTGCACATTTCCCTTCAGGAGTCGGTATTTTAGCTTACCTAAAATGACGGTTAAAATGGGTAGCGAGGATTGACAGCGATTGTTTCTGGCACCAGTTCTGAGTTAGTACATGCCCTTGTTTGAAAGTGAGTTTGTACCCGTCGCGCCTTTAATGCGCAATACTGTATACTTACCACCTGTGTGAAGAATTTAAATTTTCGATCTTTTCATTCTCAGAATGATTTAATTTCCAAAAATATCCAACTTAAAAACTCTAAAAATTAATGTTTTCGTGAAAGGTACCGCACAAGCATGTTACAATGAATTTAATGTGATTTTGTCTGGAATTATGGCCAGCAGGACACTTGATTGAAGTTTAGACAATCAACCAATCTGAGAAATTTTCAAAGGTAAATTATAGCTGAGACTAGATTAATAGAAATACATCACTGAACTGAAGAATCCAAACAATGCTGTTGAAACATACACTTTCAAGAAATTTCAAGAAACAATTTGACAGTTTCTGTACCTGTACGGTTTGGCAGCAAACACATCATATTGATCGTTGTTTATTCTGTACTGGTGGGTACCACAATCACAAATCACAATTTGCTGGAGACGGTATGACAAATTCCCCATATACTTCATTTGTAAATCTAGTTTATCATATTTGGTCCTGGAATTGTACACACGTGTTCTTGGAATAATACATTTTTTAAAACATTTTTTTCCTCTGGCATTATCGCTGCTTATACATAATACCACAATATGGGATTAGGAGCATTGAAGTCCTAACAGTTGGAATGTGTTTTTATACCAGTGTTAATCTTGGTTTTCTTAAAATGGCTGAATAAAAATGCAATTAAAAACCACACTTTCGCCAGCCTTTAAACTCTTTCTTAGTCAGAAAGTCTAACAACTCACTGCGCTACTCTTCAAACGTAATTGTATGGCATAGTGTCCATTTTAAACCCATTGATAGGAACATAGGAGCAATATCAGTATTGGAGAGTTTATCACAGATCAGCATAGCAAATCGAGATTTCACTTCAAGAAATCAAATTTCCTTTAACTTTCCAAAGTAATGAGATACTATTAGAGAGATTATGTTTACCATGCCTTATTTGACAGTTACATGGAAACCCAGAAACAACCTTCCATAAACGTTGAAAACGTTACTAGCAGAAACTGTCAAATGGTTTCTTGAAATTTCAATAAGATTGTTTGGATTCATCAGTGAGGAATTTCTGTTAATCTTGTCTCAGCTATAATTGCGTTTGAAAAATTGAAAATTCTCAGATCGGTTAATTGTCTAAACCTTTTGACAATCCATTTTAAATTTTTTGTGTCCTGCTGGTCACAATTCCGGACAAATTCACATTAAATTCATTGTACCGTTCACGAAAACAATAATTTGAGAGTTGGATATTTTTGGAAATTAAATCATTCTGAGAATGAAAAGATCGAGAATTTAAATTCTTCACACAGGTGGTAAGTATACAGTATTGCGCATTAAAGGCGCGACTGGTACAAACTCACTTTCAAACAAAGGCATGCACTAACTCAGAACTGGTGCCAGAAACAATCGCTGTCAATCTTCTCGACCATTGTTAAAACCATTTTAGATAAGCTAAAATGCTTATTCCTGAAGGGAAATGTGACCCCCTGATATCTGTACCGATTTCAAGATAAGATGAACTACAGAACCCAACGGTAGACTTTGTGATCCGGATTGATAGCTTCTCCTCCCAGACTAACCTTTTAAAAAGTTGCCGATTTTACATAATTTGAACAGCTGAACATGGGCCTCTAAGTAGAGTCTGTATGCACTAATTGATGTGCAGCTTTGGGTAATCTGAACGAAATTCAAACACATTGCACAGTGATACAAATCTGCCAGTTAACGCAAAGCACCACATTGTGGCTTTGGTTGCAACAACTTTCTGTTGCAAGTGATTGAGTATAATCAAGTCCAAATTTGCCGAGTGCTATGATTGAATCGGTTAAAGTAAGCAATTATAAACAAATTGCTGAATCAATCGCCACTCAAAATGGAAGCTGCACATCTTATTTGATACGTGATACAATAACACACTTCGAATTGTTATACTGACAATTATTATTAACACGTACTGTATGGCTTTTCTCAGCTAATTCCATGACTGATTAAATCAAATAATATGGAACTATTGCCTAACTTATGAATGATATTAACTACTCCATACTTGTTTATTAGGTGAAGGTTCCCAGAAATCCGTTATGTGACTGAAATCACCCTGGTTGACACACCACAGTACATTCATACGTAATACATCAGTTTGTTCTGTCAGTGACTATTAAGAATAGATATTGCTAACTCTAGACGCAAATTCATTTCCTTGTCTTGTTTACAAATTATTGAATACTTATGTTAAAAATAACTAAAAATGACTTTGGCTGGTTTTGCTAAAATGGCTATGTTGCTGATTCTCGTGGTAAACAGCTAGTTTAGGATTTTAGGATCAAATTCCCATGCAGCCATCACTCGTACGCGTACGATCTTTCACATTTCAACTATAACGTTTTCCAAATTATCGTTGAATTGGATTTCAGTCTAACATAATCTGCAAGCGGTTGGACTAAAATCAGTGTATTAAAGACAAAATATTACGTTTTATCCCACACCTTATCCCATATGTGATTGATTAGGAGCATTGAAGTCCTGTCTCATGTATTAATGTGTTTTTTACCAGTGCTACTCTTAGTTTTATTAAAATAACTAATCAGAACTGCACTTAAAAACCACACTATTGCGAGCCTTTAGACTCTTCCACTGTATCACCTTTTTTATGGCTAAGGAACCACGGTCATAATACTGGCTTAATCCTTTCCTCTCGGTGGAATAGACTTAAACTGACCATAATTTCAAATTTACACTTTTTGCAAAACTTTGGTAATTTCAGGATCTCTAACTTTCCGTGGAACATCCCCTAATGAGTCACTCTTACGGTGTGTAATTTCGGCAGTCAACCATTTGGTTTCCTTGTAGCTTATCGCAAATGTGACAAAGACGACTTAATTAAGGATGAAGAAGATCGGGGTCGGATCAATAGCTTGATCGGATTAACCAACCTTGAAGAATATATTCATTTGACCAGGAGGAAAGCATTTTGATTTGAGATGAAAGTTCCATTCAATAATTACTGAAATGATTAAATTGGGGACAAATTAAAGATCGAGCTTACGTGGTCTCATTACACGCATCGGTGGCACGCTTAGCACGCATTGCATCAAAGTGTATAGCGGAGCAAGGCGCTTGCACAAGAGATCAACGGCGTCGAGTAAAACTGGTGACCTGCCCTGCAGAACAACCAAAGCATGCAGAAAATACACACCAGATACATGCCGGAAGCATTGCAGATATTTTTAAATGTCAGGTGTCCAGGTTGCAAGTATTGTTTCTCTGTATGCTTGGGATAATTGGAAGACAAACCGAAGGCTATTGGGACCATTAATTTACCTTCCGTAAAGGGCCCTATAGACGAATCCGACCAGCCAAATGTTGGTCAGAATTGATCCGCCTTTACTGGGGGGCCTCCAACCCAAAAACCTACCCAAATTCTTTTGTACGTCTTTACCACGCTTGATTTAAGGATATTCAAAAGACTTTACACTTTAATCTGACCATTTGGGGAATTTGAATCAAGCCGGTGCACCCCAGCTATGGCTGCCAGTGAGGTGTTGGAATGGCGAAATCGGATTCGTGTATAGACCATGTAAACATCGTACGTCACTTCTTTGTTGTCTGCGAATCATTCATGTGATCGTAATTAATGCTCATAGTATTAAAACTTAAAGTACCAATTGCCCCACTGTGTTGATAACAGTCAAGCCGACCTATTTCACGATACCATGCCTAAAATGTTGTCCAAACATGGTCTATAAAGTGCGGAATCCAATGGTCTATGGGTGCAGGAGTAAATCTTTTCCCTTTCGTTCGTTTTGCAAAACACAGTAAGCAGCCTTGATATTGCATAATTGATAAAAAATTGGCCGACTTTGAATTAAAACATAAATCAACGGTCTTGCAAAGTGGGCATTTTTCTCATGAGATCTTATTTCAAATTTGGAATATACAAATTAGGGGATTCGAACATGGAAAGTGGTCATCATTATTTCCGGCATTGGGCAACGCACAAGATGGACAATACGTGGCTATCTTCGGCCCAAAGTATACTCTGTAGATCCCATCTTAGTATAGTATATGGCCTATGTAAATCACTAAATTTTTCGGGGCAAGAGGGGGGCAAGATTTCCCCACCCCCCACAGGGGGACAACTGCCCCTGCCCCCCCGGGTACGCCACGTTGAGGTAGCTGTCAGTAACACCGGCCCCGCGTCTCCAAGTATTTTGTTTTTTGAATTGGCTTACAGTAATGTGTAGAGAAATCCAGACGTGCGCAGGACAAAATTCTAAAGTTTTCTCAGTTATAACAGGTGAGGAGACGCGATAGATAGAAAGAAAAACATATCATTGTCACTACGGTTACCTGAAAAACTTGCTGTGTTCATGATGTACACACAATACAGGTGAAATCAAGGGGTGACATTGATAAAGTAGCTCCTCAAAATTGGACACATCGTTCAAAAGGTTGCCATTTTTAATTACATCACGCTTTGTTTCCAATCTAGAATGGTATTCACTTTGCATGGCCTGTAATCATTACTTACAATGTAAACTATTACATTGATGTTGGCAATTCAGAATTAAACAGGACAGGAAGGACAGACAGACAAACACAAACAAAACAAAAAAAAGCAAAACAAAACAAAAATATGGTCCCAACAAATAGGGAAAATACCCATCCTATAAGGAGATCCGAACAAGTTGGGGTTATTCTTATCTATTCCATTTCTTTAAGGGAGGCCGAACAATTGAACGGATAACCTTAATGTTCATGGCCAATGATCTGAAGATTGATGTTACAAAACATATCCCTGGCAAAATTGACTTATGGAACATTCATCTGGAACTTTCACTTGGAAAAAATCGCACAAATAACCCCACCAAACGGAAATCCTCCAATCTTCCAAACAGCCAGCTAAATCCCCGATCACGCTTTCCTTTATATGATTTGCAACATATTCTTACTTTTGGGTTTTTGTAACAAATGACTATTTTTATCTTAAGAAGATGATTTCAATTCTATGTGTCTTGTAATACCACTTGTGAATAGGTTAAGTCTTTGATAAGTATCAGTAGCTCTGTTGCTGACAGATACGTATGGGAACATGGTGTTGATAGTGATGATACACGTGCTCTGTCAATATACATTTTGTCTTACTTCATGGTCTGCCCATAGAGAACGTGAGAATTTGGAATTGATATTGACAAATATTTTGTTTTTTACTGGTTAGGATTGGGTGTGCTAAAATTCTGTTGTTTTTGTTCTTGGAGTTGGAAATTTCCTTAGGACCTGAGATATTTGCTGAAATCTTTGTTGTTATAAAATTTGTCAAATTGATTGTGGCGGCATATATATAGGCACAAGAACCAATAATACCATGTTTGACGAATTTCATCGTTTGTTGGTATCAGTATTTTTAAAATTTAGACACACAAATATTTTCATTTGTTTGAATTTTATCATTTAAGACGAATATCCATTTCCAGATTTTTACTTTTTTATTCTTTATCACAATTGTACGAAGAAATTTATAAAGGGAGTTGTAAGTATGATGATAAAGATCAAATAAAATGCCGTACTTTGCGATGCAAAATCGATGAAAAGTAATACGTTTTGGATACATTTTCTTTAAAGGGATTAAGATTATCCACTTTTCGATTGTTTGGATTCCTGATAATTTCCCTTTTAACCCCATATTAGCATTACATACCGCTTGATCACATTAGAACTTTTTTTGTAAACCAATGAGCAGTTATGGTTAAGAGTAGGACTGAAGAGGGCCATAGCTGGCTTATTTATTATGTGCGACAAGTTTAGACAAGTGAAGAATCACGTGTATTGATTATTTTATTGAGGTTTAGGGAGGTTTAGATGACAGTATACAGTAGGAACGCCAGTGGCATTACTTCCGGTAATTTTTACAGGACGTGACCCCTGATATGACGTCACAAAATTTTAAATCCAAGCGCTCAGATTTGCGAGTGCGAGTCTTCGAAGAAAAATTTAAAAATCGAAATGATAATGAAATTTTCGGTACAATTTATGTAACTTACCACGCATATAAGATACTAAACTTTGATTTTCAGTAGAAATTGGTAGAGATATGTGAATTCCGTGCCAGAAATTTAAAGCTAAACACGCCGAAAATACGTACCAAAAATGGGCGAAAGTCAGAGTCACGAACAACAAAAAATAACATATTTAAGCCCATGAGAATTCGCCATCTACGAAAAATGCTACAGAGTTACATCTTGATGTACATTAGTTTGTCTGAAAAAATCGTGAATTATGGCATGCTAAGACGGCCATTCGCATGTTGGTTGTTTTCGATCTGAAAGGTGTTTGCATGCGTGACAATGACACGCAAGCATGATGCAAGTGGATACGAACCTGGTGCAGAAATGTTGTTTACTAGAAGAAAACCGAGCTTTTATTTGTGTCTCTGGAAACTTTCAGAAGAAAAAAATAGGTGGTTAATTGTTAGTAATTTATTGGGAAATTGTATCGTTTTACAGAAAGAAATGCACTCTAAAAGATAAGAAAAAAAGTAATGATGACTGAATGACGACTGCATTGAAATCCCAGCTTTCTAGTGAAACAAATCAATTAAGCCAATACGGAATAAAGCCCGTGGACCCCATTCAACTCTATGCATATTGATTATTTCGTGAGGAAATAACCGGTAAAGGTGCTCAGTCTACGGTTGCGTATTAAAACTTGCAGTTGAAGGGGAAAAGGGCCCCACGCAAAAATTCGCCTACTCCTTAAGACCCCACCCAAATGAGATCAGGAAAAATAATGAATTGATAGTAATAACAGTATAACATCAATATTAAATCTTTTCCTGGAGCTGGCCAGCGTACAGAGGTGATAAAAAAATAATGCCCTTGGCAGGACTCGAACCCGTGATCTCCGCATTATTTGAATAAGGCGCTTGCTAACTGAGCTAACCAGGTGACCCATGTCAGTAATGAAGAAGTGATAGATCAACTCTATAGGTATATAAAGTTGATGTATCTGTCAAATATCATTTTTGACAACGTGTTTTCAAACTGCATTTTCTAACAAGTACGGTCTTTGCCATCGATAAATCCTATCAGAAGATGAAATATACCAATAATTTTTTCTCATCATGCTAAAAATGAGTCATTCATTTTGATAAGATGCACATTCGCAGGTACTTGAAAAATGTAAACATTGCAAAATTCTGCTGGAAGTTGACAGCATGATCATGGCTAAATTTGCCTTATATCGACTGTGGAGAAAGCCGATTGAAAAATTGTATATTTATAAACAAAATATACATATCTAAGACTTATTCAAGAGTCTGTGGGAATAATTGGCCCTCTCCGGTGTTAATGATTAATCAATGGATATTGCTAATGAAAACCGCGCGAAAAATATCGTTCCTCGTACCCACGAGTGCTCATGCCGCTCACCAAAGTTCGAACCCTTAAAAATTGACCTTTTAACGGCTATATGCGTCGTCGGCGTTTCTACTGTATAATTGCACGCGAAACGTTGAGTTCTTTTGACAGCTAAACCTCTCTATTTAGTTGCTCCAACGATTGCGTCAGACACGAACTATTTAATTTAAGCTGTGCAGTCTTTCGAGTTTTAGACACGCGTCTGTACAGTTACATATTTTGGAAACTTAAGTTGCTTGAAATGGGTAGCATAATAAAGACCGGCTTGTATTTTTCAATTCGCATGTCATGATTTTCATTTTTTTATGTTGTACATAATTTCAGATCGACAAACTAATTATTTACAATGTTCATACTTTATCAGGAACGTATATCTACTTTTCAATGGTTGTTGTATTGTGTAATAGCAGAAAATGATATTTTTTTGTGAATGTAATCTCAATACGCTCTCAATGTGTTTCCGTCAATACACTTTGTTTACATCCTGATCTGTACAATTTCAATTTGGGATTAAATATCCCGTTATCCCGGTATAACAAATGTATGTCTTTAGAATTCGAGAGCAACATTTCCCCTCAAACTTTCATTTAAAGTAATGTTTTTCTGACAGACTTTCATCGGAGTTATTTGCATGCGTTGTTGCATGCACAGGAGTGGTAAAATAATGCACTCCTATATTAGTTTGTATACTTATGTGAGATCTTAAGGTGTATTCTTTCATGAATTCGTATAAATTTTGATGCAAGTTTCTTCAGGGACCAAGTCATTGATAAAGGAATATTACTATGTGAAGTAAAGGCGATCTTCTACATGTGTTCTAACATGTTTAAAGTGCTGGACTGTAGTGGCTATATATTGGTGAGAGAGGAAAATAGAGCTGTTCTTCAACTCCAATCTCTTTCTAATTAAAAACAACAATCCGGACTTTCCTTTAGCAACAAAAACTTTGTTTAAAATAAAACCAGTAAACCGTGTGTTTTTCAAAGCACTGGTATAGATCCCTGCAATAGCGAGTGGGGAGAGACACACTCGGGAGTCTTCCCACTCCTTGGCTCTATTGAAATATCTTTGACTGGTCAAATTTTCTCGTGGTAAAAAATCCAGCGGTTATTAAACTTGGTAAAAGGACAAAAGGAAGTCCAGTGTCATTATCCTTCGGACATCTATTTGCAGCTATCCAGTGATTAGGAAGTCCAGTGTCATTATCCTTCGACATCTATTTGCCGCTATCCCGTGATTTCCAGACTGGAGGCTATTTTGGCGCTCAAAAATTAGCGCTTTCTTCTCTGTTTTCCATATAAATCCCAATCTCACTTGATATTATCAGAGACTAGTTGCGTTTTTCGATAAGGAAAAGGTGAATAATTAGTATCAGTATGGGCTTTAGGTCCAGCTTTCCCAACAGCCCTCAACGCTGGGCTGACCACATTTTTAAAAGTTAAGTGTGTTCCGATTAAATTTTTCCCGAAACTTGATTTTACTGAGCTTACGTCAATATTCTTGTATTATTATTTTTTTCTGAGACACACTGTCAATACACCAAAAATATCATACTTTATTATGAAATTTTAATCTGAAATTGGTTTATTTTTTCTTTGACTTTATCTCTGCAGGCGGTGGCGCGCCTAACGCCGAGAAGAAATGTAATGTCACGGAATGTCGGGAAGTTGTCAGCTAAAAACGTGTTGGATGCAGACGGCCCAATTTTAGGGACGTTGAGACCGATTAAAAGAGTAAATTTCATTCGGCCTTAAGAATGCACGTCCACAACAGCATCACTGGTCAATTTAGAACTGAAGAGCGGGAACAGAAGAGGAAACGAATAAACCACGCCTTGGATGAACTCATCTTCTAGAGAGATCGCCAGATTTTTGCAATGCCATACCCGCGTTGGGTGTGGCTGGTACCGAGGGGAGGTACTGCAATAGGACAAGTACAGCAACGGATGGGTGTGACAGTATGTGCTGCGGAAGAGGCTATAATGTAAGACTGAAAGAAGGACCGAATGGTGTAATTGTACTTTCCACTGGTGCTGCTTCGTGAAATGTGCGCAGTGCCATAGCAGCCATTGGGTTGATACATGCAAATAATAAATGACTCATAGTGACGTTTTAATAAATATTTATTGGGCCAAATATCATTGGTTGGATTATTGAATTGAAAAGCACGTCAGACAAGAAAGCCTAACATCCGTGTTGATACCAATACAGATATGCATTGAATACCCAAACCACTCCCAACAAATTGAATGAATTAAAACATCAAACAGGATATTTGCCTTCCGAAGGCTTTTTTACTTAACCAGTAGTGCCTATGCAAATTTATACATCATCCAGTAACTCTCATCTCAGAATGATCTACACAACCTGCAGGAAATTGATTTTGAAGACCTTCGACATCTTCTGTAAAGTTCCAGAAGGGGTAATGGATATTTGGCCGGAAGTAGCTCTTTCAGGCATTTCTCACATAATATCTTTGAAAAGTGCTCATAACGATTTATGGCTTTCTTTGGAAGAGAAATTATTTCAAAATCCAGACCATTAGTGTTGTTTTTTTTGGGCTGGGGGGGGGAGGGTACATTATCAGTCAAATCTTGTATATTTTTCGATTGCTTGTGTCACTATCGAATTACCTGGTTGCACACTTTTCCATCCAATAACGAATGAAGAACCTCATAGTGTAAAGGTTTCTTTTGAGTTTTTAAGGTAGGCCCTACTACTAAGTCACTGCATAATAATGTCAGTCACTATGATAGTGTATTCCTTCGTATGCTTAGAGAACTAACGCCTATAATAGACTGTATTTCAATTATGTTGTGGCCACCTATTTGGGACCAAACAATGCCTTCACGTGGACAATAAGCGGAACGCGCGCTCACTTTTCCGTCAAGGATGGCTGCTAATTCGAGATGGGGTATATCTCTATATATCACTATCAAGCTAAAAGCTGGCCCTGTTAAACTAACATCTTTAGAATTTTCTACATGAAATTCAGTGAATACTGGTTCGGGTAGGTTCCCCCTAGAACGGTGTTCATAATTTTTTTATTTGTGATGCACAAAAATTCTATTGTTGAAAACCGACACTTCATTCATGCGTGTTTTTTTTTTTTTTAATATCGCGGACATTATAATTTCCGCACACCTGGAAGACTTAGAATGCATTAAAGTTGTATTCAGACCCAAACAAAGTCCCTGGAAAATGGGAACAAAAAGGCAATTTGAGTGTTCATACCTAAAATGAATTACGAGCTTGAAGTATCGCAAGTCGAATTTCGGATTACCGTACAATCCAGAGGGGAACTGTGATTAACCACTATAGGCTAGCGGGCAAGATCTCATAGCGTTTACTAAGGTGACGCACCGTGACGCACCCCTTACAAGTACATATTTTGCTAAAACAAATTGTCTAAAATGATCAAAATCAGTTCTACGCGGTTCTCACTTCGAGTATGGTGCACATTTTCGTGAAAATGAATTGAAATAAATGTCATCTCCTTTTTTTCCCTGAATATCAGTGACCGAGCGAGTACCCCACGTTCCATGACTCCAGCAAATAATGGTGCTATTGATAAGTAAAACAAATCCCGGGCCCAACCGTTATGAATAGGATGAATAGGACAACGGACTTCAAGATTCTCTGGACTGCAAAACCTTTGTTATTTTCCATGAACGGAAAGCGTTTGAATTGTTTTCACCGCCCACTTTAGATTGAACTACGCCTCATTCACGAATAAAAAATAAACTAAACTTCTGCCGGGAGTTTAATAATTTTGATCGTATATTTCATCATTTATTCAAAAAGACACACGAAGAATGAGTAAAATTCTGAAAGAAGTTTTGATTGGCAAGCTATTACCTAACATCTTGGTGCAGAACCAACACCCAGAACTTAATCATATTAATTGGACCTCTTTTCTTATTCAATTAAAAGTGTGTTCGGCACCGTTCACATGCTTTCATATAGGTGAATGCTTTTCGATTTCTGCTGATGAAATCATAAATTGGCATAGAAATGGGTTACGCGGCAAGTTAGGGTTTTGGTTCTGCACCAGATGTTAGTCACAGTTTTGCACAATTTCTCTATTAAGCTTTGTTCACCTTATTTTCCCTTCGAATCAAGGATGAAATATAGGGTCAAAGAAATTGAACACACAATAGACCTCTAACTTTATTTATCGGTGAAGAGACGGGTAATTTGTGTTCCACGTCATGAAAATGCTTAATCTAAATCGGAGTGATGGTATAGCACCTGCAATCTTTTTAGTTTCATGGGTAAATAACATGACTCTGCAGTTCCAGATGAAAAAAGAATCTGTGAAGTGTTTTTTTGTCTTCTACATACCGAGCGGATTACTTATCAATATCCCCATTATTTGCTGGAGTCATGAATCATGGTATACACCCATATTCACTGATATTCAGTGCATACATTGAGATGACCATTAAATGTCATTTTCTCGAGATGTGCAACTACTAGAAGTGGAACACACGTAGAACTGATTTCTGTTATTTTACGAAAGTTATTTGGAAGATTAATCTACTTCCAGGGGTGGCGCCACTTGGTCCTTATCCGAGCATCTTTTTCTCGCCTTTGGCATCATGGCCTACGAGAAATTGCATAATTGGGAAGAAAAACATGATAGCCCAGATTATTACACGCGTACAAAACATGCAGTTTATTCCACGTACAAGTCGGATGAATTCATCAGGGTCACTATGACCCGGGGTACGTGCTAATTGGTCACAACCACAAACGGGTTGTGACAATTTTACCGTCATAAATGTTGTGAAGCTCCTGTGACGTCCTCTGCGAAAACTTGAGATCGTAAAAAGTGTACCCTTATCTAATGGCGGCACACGTCTGTTGTGTATCCGTGTTTATTGATTGACAGATACTAGAAGGAATACCCATTCTTGTCTAAAAAAAGGTTAATTACAAATCGTCATGGCGCCTTATGATGACTTCATTGCTCAATTATTCCGAATAAGCCCTCAAGAGAAACACAATACTTGGGTGTCCCTTTTAATAGGACCACTGCTCAGACTCTGTTTTCCAGTGCTCTTCCGCAGCAGCGCGGGCTATTTTATTTTTCACACCCCCTGTGTGGAAAGAAAGAAAGAAACGGGGACAGAGGGAGCGAAGGGGGGTACAAGTCCGTCACGTTATGCAACCACAGCAACTATGAACCCCTTCCCATAATGAATCACC
>JAMKCH010022224.1:0-20248 GCA_023653785.1 Ophioderma brevispina | reverse complement strand
TATTGGTAACCAAATTTATCGTGTCGTATTATATAAAATGCCAACAGTCCTAACTTTAGGTAGGAGACTGGGCTTAAATTAAAACTCTTGGGGAGACCTGTGCAACTTACCGAAAGGAAAAAAATGTATAATAAGCTCATGAATATTAATTAGCAGCTTTTTCAAAAGCGCTAATATATTGAGTGCTTTTTATATTATGAAATATCATGAAATGGCTATCTTCTGTGGTTGATTGCAAAAAATCTGCAAAGGAGAAAATCGAATTTGAAGTATAAAAACGCCATATTTGAATATAATTTGCATACTATGTTCAGCATTATGTTCAGCACGAATGAAAAGGGAAATGCATATTGAAAATTTTGCGTATAATGAATTTTAAAAAGAAACATGTTAAAAATCGCTTAGTTAAAAACAATAGAAAAGAAATTGTTATAATTTCTTTTTTTATTGTTTTGAAACTGTAATTCGCTCTGAACAGGAAAAGATAACTTTTGGACGCAATAAGTAAGTAAATTGCGTGGAGAAAAAGCATGTCAAAGCTTAAAATCCATTTTTTAAAGATTATGTATATCCTTAAAGTGAGACTTGATTTCCCTAATACCACTTTAAATGCAGCAGGTTGAGTGAGTCTTTTTTTCTGCTCGAATCTCTCGCAAAATTATACAAAATTAAAACTTGTGAAAGGAACGTATTGAACATGATCAGGCTATGTTACCCACTACTGTGTGTAGCCCTCCTCCAGCGTTTTCCATCTGATTCTTGATTTGCTTCTGTTGCCAAAGCTGTTGTCTTTATGTACCCTGTAATGTCATCTCTTCAGCAGCTTTTCCTTTTCTTGACTGCCACTCTGCAAGTCTTTTACCTTCTGGATAATGTCTTTCACTTGGGTTATTTGCCTAATTTCTGTGTTGCGAACTCTGTCTCTTAAAGATAGAGCATTCTGTTTCCCATTGCTCTTTGGGCTATAATCAATTTTGTTCCGTTTCATATTAGTTGTTGATCAAGTCTCGGCTCCATAAACCATGGTTGTCAGCACACACTGATCACACACTTTCTTCCTTAAGGACATAAGGATGTTCTTCTCAGTCAAGAGGTTTTTGTGCATTCCAAAGCATCTCCGCCCTACATTTATTCGGATGAGGACCTCCTCTGCTATTTTGGGGTCCATCTTCAGTGTTGGCCACAGATATCTAAAGCTTCCAACTTTCTCCATTGGACGATTCGACTTCTGTAATTGGTATTTTGTCTATAGTTTTAGTCAAAAACTTGATACCATTATGCATCTGTAATCAAACCCGTCTACTTGCTCTATTTAAGCTATTCAGCTAAATGTCCGGTCCTTTTCAGAGGTGGTAGGTTGTCAAATCGACAATCATCTGCAAATCTTCGGTCTTAAAAACTTTGCCATTCAATGTTGATTCCCTTTTCTTCTAGATTGGAATTCTTTAACGATTTCTTCTACTGCTGTTTGTGTGAATATCTTTGGGAGACCTACGGTATTCTCCACACAGAGTGACGACTCTAGTTCTTTGGAGGCTCTTATCTATGGCGTCAGTATAAATGTCAATAGGTATAGCTATACATCTTTCAAGGTGCATCAACGATTCATGAATGTTCTATAGAATACGATTCAAGGACAGGGATAAAGTTGATATTACTTTGACGTTTCAATTAGTTGATTTATAGTCGTACAAACCCTCTCTAACCTGCTCGTTCTTGTTTGATGCTGTGGTCCAAGATATATTCAGTAGTCTTTGCTGAATTATCTTTGTGAAAAAATTTGTATAAATGTGAGAGAAGGCTGCTGTGTTGGGCATCGTTCTTAATATCTGCCTTTTCTTCCTTTTTTGTGAAGTAAGAGGAAGTAGTAGGGTGATTTTGCACTTTCCCCTTGGGATGTGCAATATTACGATGGAGTGGATTAAGAGGTTGGCCATTTGATATTAGCCTCGCTTCCATCTAGTTAGGTCGTTCTCTGCTTGTGCTATTTCAAGGCAGTGGATGAGGATCTTCTCAAGGTTGCACTGAGGGCTCTGCCATATATGTCCTAATATTGTAACTTGAGTTTATCATGAATCTTGGTGTTTCGTGATTGCTTGTGTCCCCAATGAACAAAATCATAGTGTGTGAGTCTCTCCATGATCTTAAGCATAACATTCAAAGATGATTTTTGAGCTGCGAAGCAAGTCCTACAAATCGACATGAAACTCTGTAGTTTGTGTTCGTCCGTCAGTCCATCCGTTCGTTACGGTAACATGAAAATGAGTATCCTTGATGTCTGTTTTAAGCTGTCCCGCACAATTTATTTTCAATGCGCACGGAACAGTTATTTTCGCAATCATTAAGTAAAAAAAACGATCTGGTTGGTGGACGCGGTGTTTCGGGACCCTACCGAGGTCAAGTTCGCAAGAGAGGTGATTCCAGTAAACGGTTGGTGGAAAAGGCAGAAAAAGCAGATATGGGAGACAGCATCGGCAGGAAAAGTAGAAGGGCATGCCGGAATCGGCAGAAAAGACAGAAAGTAGAATTGACGGCATAGCAGAAGAGCAGAATGGAAATGGCAGA
This sequence comes from Ophioderma brevispina, assembly GCA_023653785.1. NCBI lineage: Eukaryota > Metazoa > Echinodermata > Ophiuroidea > Amphilepidida > Ophiodermatidae > Ophioderma > Ophioderma brevispina. Next base: position 17,683 of record JAMKCH010022224.1, on the reverse strand, counting down.
ATCGGCAGAAAGAAGAATGGGCAGATGGCAAAAATATGAGAATACCCGGGTTTAGTGGTAGGCATAATCGCAAAATACGGCGAGGGGTGGAAACACTTTGGTTTGGGTCAACAAGATTTGGCAGTTTTTAAATTTTTACCCTTGTTATGGACCCCTGATTGTCAACAGGAAAATCCATTGCAACACGAAAAATACATGCATTCCTGTAAACATAGCAACTGCAGTGTCTATTCTTTAGGATGTACAGTTGCGAGACATTTTCAAACAAACGATAGGCGGTATGGGCTTACTTGGCCTCTACATGTTCCGGAAAAAAATACCGATAATGAAGTAAAGATATTAAAAATACAACAACAATTAAAACAAACAAACAAAAGCAAACAAATTGCATTAAAAAAAATCAGAAAAAATACAACATCAACAATTAAAAAAAAAACAACTAAAAATATAAACAACAATTGCGGAAGAGAGAAAAAATCTTCTAAATGGAAACCGCTGTATATCTGCAGTGCTACTATGCATCCTAAAGGTCCATTCATATTCCACTGCACTCATGCTACAGTACGTGCAGTAAATTAGGTCTTCAATACTTCACTGCAGTGCAGTTGCCAGTGCCCGTTGCTGTGCTGCACAATGCGATGATTACAGTAAACGATTTGTAGAATGCATTGTGCAATACTGCACTACAATGCAGGGAAGTATAAACGGACCTAAACCCTGCCCTGGCCTTAAATTCATTTTAACATGGGGGGATGGGGTTCATTAAAATTATTAATGACATAGGGTTTACTGATTTGCTAGTAATGTGGCAAAACGCGGCTAAAAATTACATTCGAACATTAAAAATCTTTTAAATAAATGTAATTGAAAGTAGAACAAGTGCTCGCAAGCGAAAACTATTAGGTAAATTTGGGTTCCAAACGGGCGGCTTTGCCATTGTGGGGGGGTGATCGTATTGACTACCCCCCCGTCGCAGCAAGATAGAGATAGAGTAAGAGAGAGAAGGAGAGATATATAGATATATAATATATATATTTATATATATATATCTATATATATATAGATATATGCGTAAGATGTGCTTCTACCGTAGCTAATTGGGTCTGTCATCATACTAGGCTTATATTCGTGAGAAAGGTCAAAACAGGAGAACGTAGAACTTGAAACAATTGTTTATTACTAAGCTTTCGGTCAATTGACCTTTTCAACACGGACTCTGATTAAGGAATTGACCGAAAGATTAGTAATAAAACAATGGTTTCAAGTGCTACGTTCTACTGTTTGACCTTTCTCACGAATATATATATATATATAATATTGATTATATTATATTATATAGAGATAATATATATATATATACACACCGGATTAAATGGCCCAATATGCTGCCCTTTCTGCCTGCCAATTCATCTTTTCTGGCCATTCTGTCCCTTCTGCTTCGCTGCCTCAATCTGCTCATTCTGACCATTTTTTCTTTCATTCTTCTCGATTTTCTCATTCTGCCCATGCTGTTCTTTTTGTCCATTCGTGTTTCTGGCCTTTACCTAACCGAAAAAATGACAAGATTCAACAATTGCACGCAGTAGATTTTGACCAAAACTCATTTTGCTCCAGGAGCAGGTTCCCTCACTACCTCCAAAGGGGCAGCTATTATTTTTTTCTTTCTTTTTGGACTTCAAATTTTTCTTCGTCAGCTGAAAAAAAATGAAATTTTATATTTTGCGGGTTCGACCCGAGAGCCACTGTATCATGAGGATAGATACCTAACCACAAGGCCAGCGAAGATCGGTGTGCCAGATTTGCACACTTCTAATCCTTGACAAGGTTATCGCTAATCGCCGGGCTACTCGGAACCGCAATGCCTCACGGGTTCGAAAAAGGGCAAAGAGCGCCGCACGCGGCCGCTGGTCACTTTCCCAGCCCCTCTGTTTACATACAAAGTCATACGTAATTTGATTGGCACATGCTTAAACATCGTACTCGTCAAACGACTTTTAGGACCTTTTTATTCACCTAAAGATTGCATCATTTGCGTGTTTTGAATTTTGTTGTAATAATGATCGGAAATATCCTAAAACGAGTATCGTTAGTATATGGGTATTCTTTTAGTGTTAGCAAATTTAATGAGAGTTTTCACACTATTACATACAATTTGCTCGGGAAAAGGCTTAAATTCTTACTCTTTTAAAACTGGTTTTAGGACTTTTTATCATGTAGGTGATGGCAATCCTTGAGCTGCTGTTCTTGGTTGTAATAATTGAAAGGAGATATCCTCAAGAGATTATGGTATTTTGTTAGTGTGAACAACTTTTTGCGATAGCCACATATTGGCGTATTTTGCGAAGTGTATGCTAAGGTGTGAGCGGCTGGATTATTAAGGTGGGTCTGATTCAGGATGCCCGGTATGTAAATAAGTAGCTAAAAAGTAATATTGGAAACATTCTGTGACTTTTCACGCGATTTGTTAACATATAAAAATTTGGTGTATTAATATAGCAATAACTTAGAACTAGAAGAAAATGAAAAGAAACGTCGTAGCATGGAGGTAGAAATTCGATGTATAACTTAAAAAGTGTAGTGTTACTGACCCAAGGCCCTGCACTGCGCAAACTAGTTGTAACTAAAAAGGTATTATAAAGCGACAATTGTTCAATATAATTTTAACAACTTCATATATCACATTATTATAAGGACACTAGGCCGAAGTATAGTAGTCATAGTATCAGGTCATTTGAAATTAAAATCCCCTAAAAGAATAGCAAACGAAGAAACGATTCAGTTTTCCCTGGGTTAGGTCTAGAGGGCTGAACTTATGGGAAATGGTAATATATTTTTTATTGTCGTGCTTGTTTGTGCGTGTGGTTGTCGCCTACTGTATTTTACAGCAGCACTCAATATAAATGAATTAGCTCCGCTTGGAAACGGACCGGTTGCCACAAATTATGCGCCATGAGCAGGAAGATGTGGGTGGTCAAAATTCACACTTGATCCAACCAAAATTACCCATAGTTAAACCTATGGTAGCTGCAAGGTTTTTTGGGGTGTATCGTAATTATAATTTAGGCTGTTTGATATTAGAGTGTATCGGTGCGCAGGCTACATGAGAGCATAGCTCTGTAAGCCATGGCGCGTATGTTCAAGGGTAATTATGTTTGATAGAGAGTAATTTTGCAGGGAAGTTTCTGGAGTTTTCGAGTTGGGCACAGGTATTGAACAGAAAAGCATGATTGATGTTGAACTTCCATGATTTGTTTTGTAATTTATTGATATTACATAAGATCTTTAACAAAGGTTTAAGATGAGTGATTTTTATGTCACTGGCGACCGAGACGGCCATAGTAAATGCATGTAGCAGTTTCACAAATTACCGTTTGAAATCCAATGCCCCATCGAGCAGATGTGTCCGAACCCCCTGTATAAACCAACACGTATAGTCTTCCCCTCTTGATCGAGTACGCTGTGACAACAGGATACAGAATGCTTGCTGTGTTGCCGTATTGTAGTTATTAAACGCGTAACGAGATGAATTAGTTTGGGGGCGGCAGCCCCTGCCCTCACCCGGTAACCGGCCTACCCGTGTCAGGTATCAGATACAGTTTGCTCTCGCGGGCGACCCGAATATATAAATCCGCCTATGTTAAATCAAGGTCTCTACATATGACCCTCTGCCCAAGTGCGATTATTTTTTTACTAAAGACACCTGTTTAGTACGAAACAGTTACAAAAAATTTACCTTTCCCTACTGATTCAAACCGACGTACGATGACGATAATCGTTTTTTGTTTTTCCAAATGAAGGGATACGTACGTCATTTTTACGTTTCTGTTCTGCTATGGGTCTTACCACTCGCAAACATTCCCCCGAAGCAATGATAATAAACACATATTACAAGTGCGCAGTATGACGTCATAATCACTCGGTTATTTTTCAAAAAATGGGCCTTGTGTGTTGGTAGGCCCATAATAAATTCCTGTAGAGTTTTTTTTACCCATTCACATCTGTATATTGGGTGCCTTAATAGTTATTTAGGCTCATTCACTTGTACCGCTATGTCATGTGAAAAAGAGGGGGGGTCCATTAGGTCTACAACTAAAAACCATAGTTACCGGCTAATCCCCTTACCGTGGCACTGAAGAGCAGAGTTTTCGCGATTTGTGTTATTCCGGTAGCATTGGATTTCCTATACACAAAGATGGTGACATTGCCGCTAAAAACACGGTGAACGATAGCTTTTGGTTGTTTTTTTTATTTTTTTTTGTTGCTTGTTTGTAACGCTGCTCGTCCTCCAAATCACTACAGTGGGGAAGGGAATAGCGCGAATGCGTCTTCCAGTAGTGTAAACTGATAGCAGACGACGGCGGAGGCCGCTGCGAGAAAAATATAGGAATGATAACAAGGAGCCTAGAATTTTTGATGAACCCCCGCAAGTATGCATTTAAATTGAGAAATAGGTGAAAATGAAGTGAAAAAAGGTGTTTGCTATGACTAGCAAAGATTATTCACCATGTGGTGAAAACAAGCATATCGATCCTTCCTAATTTGGCTCCATCAGCCCCCCCCCTACCCGCCCTCATACCCCTAACCACCTTTTATGAATCCTCACCAAAGAAGCCCTGTTGGATATGAAGATGCAATATTAGCAAGCACAGTACATGTAATTAACTTGTTTTTTTTTTGACCTCGCGACTTGATTACCTCCATTCATAGTTCGTTCGTTGTTCTGTTCGTTCATTAATTAATGAATGTAATTCAGTCATTCAGCATTCTTCTTGTTTCCATTAGTTCTCTTTCTTTTTTTCATTTCTTTCTTTTTTTCCTATTTTTCTTTAGTTTACTTATCTTCTTTCTTTTTTGTCACTATTTCGTGGTGGTGTCCCAATTCTTGTTTTCTGGTTTTCATCTTGTTTCTTTTTTCTTTTCTTTCTTTTTTCATTGTCTTCTTTTTATTTTTCCTATTCTTTAGTTTTTCGATTATTCGTTACTTTTTTTATTTTTTTCCTATTCTTTTTCTTTTCCTCTTCGTTCTTTTTTGCATATTTATTTATATTTTTTTCCTATTCTTTCTTTCAGTTTTCTTATATGTTTATTTTCTGTTTTCTTTTTTTAATTTTCTTCTTTTTTCCTATTCTTCTATATTTCTTTCTGTATCTTATTTCTAGATTTTCCATTTTCTTTTTGCCTGTATTCTTCTTTTTTTCTTATTCTTGTCTGTCCTATTTTTCTTCCTGCGTCTATTTCTTTCGTTTTTTCCTTCTTTATTTTTCCTTTTCTTTCTTTCCCTTCTTTTTTCTTCTTTCTTTCTCTTCCTTTTATTTTTCTGTTAGACAAAGCACTAGTGGGGTCTGACATTTAATTGGGGCACCTTGTGAGCGTTAGCTGTGAATCACTCCTTTACACAATTATGTAAATAAATATTATCTGATAACGATGATGTCAACGTTCAAAGATATTATTGAAATTTCCTAGTTGTTCCACATTTTCCCATTAAAAAACTTACCTTTCGATAGATTTAATCGACCATAACCCTAGCTGGACATGTGACTAAGATTTTAGTGCTTGGCCAGTTTTAGTGTAGAAAGTGGCCCCTAAAATTTAAAGATTTTCAGTGCCTTTTTACCAATGAACCTTACTGTGAAAAATATTCTTTATTTTCAGAGATTTTGTGATAAAAAAAGATTAATCAACTATGACATTTAAATGAGGCTTGAACTGAGTCATGAAATCTGTAGACTTTATCAAGGATTTTGTTGTGTCGTACTTAAAAATGGATTTTTTAGTAATCGTGACCTCCCCCCCCCCATGCCATTCCCGTCCATTTACAAAAAAAAATACCAAAGAGCTTCCCATTTCCATTAGACCCCATGCCATGCAATAATGCAAACAATGCATACTGGCTACTACTGCACAGTCCAACCAACATCGTCAATAAATCACACCATCACAGTCACAACGCATATTTTGTCCATTATATTTTTTTATGGAAAAAATGAAGTCTTTCCTCTTACTTTTGGCAGGTCCTATAGACCATCAATAAAAGTGGTCAATGAGTCCGGTCAATGAATGAGACAAAACACAATGTACTGTACCAACATACCTGACAGTGCTTCGGCAGGTCTACACAGCTGCACCGACACTGGCACTTTCACTCACAAAACAGTTCTTTTGTTCAAATAAAAAACACAAATATAACTATTAACATTTTTTCTTACCTTGTTTGTCTTTAGGGATCGAAAGAAATTAAAAATTTTGTGATTTTGGGGGGGTTTATTTGAGCAATTAACAGCGGACCACTAGACATTCGATCTACTCGCCATTGCTTCTGCACGCATGGCTATAACGAGATGTTTTTCGTATTTTACCTACCTGACGCTTGGAGCGCCCCCCCATGAACATGCCCACTTCCCGTTTTGACATACAAAATAGGGTGAGTGTCCAATCTTGTGTTTTAGGATCATTTGGTGTTTAGTTGTAGCAGGAGCAGGTACAATCCACTTTTGCCGCGGCTGCGGGGGTTATGCGTCCAGCGAATTCAACTTTGGAGTCGGCCATAAGGATTGCGCCTACCGTTGTTTTCACAGCTGAAATAGCCGTCCTTTTTTATGCTTTTTCGAAGCAACAATTTACTATTTGATGAGACGTGATGAGAACGACAAGCTGTGATTCGGAGAGTAGTTCTGAGGACAGAGTGGGGTGGATTCCCGCAAATAGCCGTCTGTTTATGCTAAGCCATAAAAGCACTGATAACCGTGTACAGATCGCCGTGACACAATGCAAGCGTGAAATTCGTAACTTCTGAGACATGATTGATTACATTTACACTTTGCCAGAGTTATTAGCGAATCATACAAAATGGCCCTACAACAGGTATTGGCATTACATCACCGGGCCAACTTCAACGCCGGATGAATTGGTTTGTAAATTCATGTAATTGTTTCATGTACAAAGGCAAACACTCGATTCTTATCACTACATGAAACTTAGTCTTATAAGCCTTGGATACGCGTTGGAGGGGTAGGTACGGATGACGAGCAACATGAAAATAACCATACCAGGATAAGATGAATGTACAGTGAAAAGGTAGGGTAAAGTGGGGAAGTGGGGACACTTAAGCCCAAATTGGTTCGAAACAAAGACATGGTAGGTTTTATGAAAAACATTGACTTTTATATTCAACTGTGGGTCATTGAGGCATTTGTTAACTACGTCGTGTATAAGACCACATTGCATAGAAAACGTCTAATTAGAAATGTCCCAGTACCCCCCCATTATATTCCCAATTGGGGGTAAGTGGGAACACCGTACTTTGGGGTTAATCTAGACAATTAGGGACGCAGTAAGGCTAGCGCGTGGAAATAAGAATATAATTCACGGTGTTAATAATGGAAGTGTTTTCAGAATAAAACTTTATATGACATAACAAAAACAAAATAATGATATATATTTTTGCGATACATAATTTTCAAGTACGTACGAATATAACTTGCCGAAAATTGCCTCTTATTATCGTTATCATTTTTTGGTCTTTAAAATTAATATTTCAGAAAATATGTTGTTTTATATATTAATGATGTGTTTATAAGGACACAATTTCTTAGAATTTATCTTTGTCAAAAATACCACAAAAATAAAAAAATAAGTACCAGCTAATAGCCATGTCCAACTTACCCTAAGTGAATTTCATGTGGGGTAGTGGAAAGGCGCAGAATTAAATAGATCTATTGCATATTAATGGCAGAATTTTATTAATTTTTGCAACTTGCTTGTAATTAAAAACATAAGTTTATCATAGATTAAGTATAGACTTAACTTCTCTACTTTTCAGTTCTAAAAATATTTGACAGTTTTAGCAAGTAAACACCAGTAATTAAGAATAAATTCGCCCAAGCAGATTTTGGCACTAAATTGCGGTCAGTGTGACCTTGCCGTTTTTAAACACTTCAAGATGAATATAATCCATTCTTGAGTTTGAATGTAAAGCAGAAAATCGTGTGACGTAGATTTTGTTGAGACCCACCACTGTGTCATGTGCCAATTTATTCTTGATTGAGGGGGAATCTGATGTAGTTGTGTCCCACTTACCCCGTGTCCCATTTACCCCATTTTACCCTACTATTTTTTATCTGCTTTTTTTCGTGCTACGATCAATTTTGAACTCACCCTTCCCCCACCTCAAATCATCACATGATATTATCATTGCGATTCCGAGACATTGCGCGTCTTTGGTTATATAATAATTTTGCATTTTTTAAAGCGCGCACATATCCAAGCTAAAACGTGGTAAAGGCGCTGTGTGGCAGCCAGAAAGGCAAGCAGCAACATCAGAGAAAGACCATAATATCAGGGAACGGAGTTATGCCCAAGAAGCTCGATTTTAGAGCAGGAGGAAACCGGATTACCCCGGGAAACTCTGCGGGAGGGAAGAAACCAAAAGTTAACATGCCACCGAGAACAAGTTCCTTCCCCAGGATCGAACCTGAGACATCATTGGTGAAAGACGAGGGTATATAAGCTGCACCAAACCGTTCTCTGATATAGCTTTCCTCTCTGCTTTTCCAAATACCCACTGTTTCATAGCATACAGTGCAACGGAAGAAGAAGAAAAGAGTATAGGTTAATATCGCCCGGATATTTGTAGCTCTTTTGATGTTTCATCTTTCAAGGATAAACATGGGAAATGCTGTTTTGCCTGGGGCTTGTCTTCTCTACATTTCTGTAGAACTACCGTCATCTTTAGTAATTACCCGACCCAGATTACCCGATTCAACTTCTCCATACGGGTTTGTTTTCCATCAGGTACCTCGCTTTTATTTGGGTGAAAATCAGTTGCATGATTACATTCAGTATTGATTTTTGCATTGTTAGGCATTCATAGTAAATTCAAAAATTTTGAGGCGTCATGTCTTCGTGAACAAGTTTTTATGATTGATCAATGTTACACAATTTTTCGGAAGGACCAGATTTTGACAGAGCAGGCTTCCATTCATTTCTACATTTATGGTGAAAGAACAAAGTGGCTTGATTATTTTCAGTAGTACAATATTTTTGTATTATGATAATTCAACAAAGAGTATGTTTCCAAAGTTGGGAGGTGTGTAGGTCTTCAGTAAAAAAATTATGGTTAGTGAAACTTTGTGTTTTCGGAAAGGCCAGATTTTGACGAACACTGACTTCTAACATTGGATCATCTCAGGAACTAAGTGGTAGCCACTAAGAGTGTTTACTACAAATGTATAGAAGCCTAAACAAGATATTTATAAAGACACATAAATCTCTGTCAATTGTTAGTTTAAAAGCTTTATTAGCCTAAATACGAGAGGGACATTTTTTTGACGGAATTTACCATTAAATTTAAACTGACACCGCATGTTACCAAATGGTGGTCCCTACTTTATAAGATTTCTGGATATTAATTACCTTGTCTATCAAATGTATTCCTAAATGTTAGAATGTTGTCCCAAATGTTCTTTATGACATTTGGCTAAATCTACTCAAATATTACCCTACTTCAATGAGACAGTGATTTAGAAGGTCATTTCCATTATATGTACAATATTTTTGTTAGTCATACAAATTTCAATTGGTTTCTTTCCATCTTTAAGTAGTGCTTTTGGTGGTCTTTAATTTGGCATAGTACCATATATGCGAAATTACAAACATTGTTTGTATGGGTCACATTGTAGTGTTTCGCCAAGCGGTCCTGATTGTAAAACAACCCCATTAGCCTATGCGACGATGAATTCTCTCCACACACCATGTTTCCTTATGTTCTTGACATATGGTTCCGTGGGGTGTGCGTGCCGTTCGGGGTTCTCTCAATGAGTTGAAGTAATTCCTCAAATGTTTCTTGCCTCAATGTTGTATCATCAGCATATTACAGTAGGTAATTGTTTTTAATAAAAAAAAAGTCCATAGAAAACCGTCATGTCATATTCACAATAAGTGTTGAACAAGGAGGTGAAAATATGGAACATTGACACACTCCTTGCCCATATGAACCCCGGGTGGTGTTTCCATTCTCTGATCTATTCCTTGTCAACGGGTGTGCTTGTGGCTATCTTGATAGTGGTAGTGCGGCTGTGATGTGATGTGGGTGAAGGGGGGGTGTTATTATGTGATGGAAAGCTCACCTCTGTTATAATCTTCCAAAGCTCTTTATGTTGGACAGAGATAACGTGGTTGTTGAAATCTCTGCTCAGATCTCTCGTCGAGTTTCTGAGGTTGGCCGACTTTTTCCCTCTACGTTTTCTAAAACCTGCTTGCTCTGGTGGCAGTTCCTCTTGTTAGATGGTTCTACATTCGTTCTGCTATTCCTGCTTGCGTTGTAGCATAAAGGAAATTGTGTGGTTTTTACACATTTCACGGGTATCACTTTTCTTGGGAAGGGGTAGAGCAAAACGACTCTTTCACAGTGTTTTGTATGTTTAAGCAGTACTACCCAAGACACAGACCGTAGTTGTATTGTAAAGTAAAGTTAAAGGGGATGAGGACCTGTGGTACATCATGTAAACGGGTAGCCCATCTCTCTGTCAATGGCGATTGGGCCAGACTCCCACCATTTATAGTGTTGCTGTAGGGGATCGCCACACACTCTCTTACAACGAGTTGTTCCTTCCCAAATGGAAAATGCTGGACCCATATTGTACACCGGGTTAGAGAGGAGAGTTAATTGAGGTAAAAGTGCCTTTACTCAAGGGCGAAAAGCACATTGGCCGCGCGGGGCCGAACCCGCACTCAGATATGTAGTCGCCGTCATATCCATGACCACATGTGCTCTCGATAGTGTATAGTATTGATTAAAAAATAAAAAAGAAAATATGTGTAATATTGATGTTACGAGGTAAGCATTTTTCCGGGCTTTAAAAAAAACGCCATTCTTCAGCTGGCATTGTTAACCACAGACGGGATTGCACGTAGGTGGTTTTATCATAATAAGTGAATTCATCTAAAAATTTGTGAGCGTTCTCTTCGACAACTGTGAAGTCGGCATATATAGACCGCTACTTCCAAAGATTGTCTGCATAGATAAAACAATAGGTTCCTGCACTCCTGAGTGGTCGTTATTATAGGGTTGCAAGGAGAGGTGCATACACACTCCCTTGTGGTAGGTCCATTCTTGAGACTTACGCCATCATCTCTTTTCGATCCTAACTGAACAAGATCCTTTTGCAAGCAATCCTTTGATTAGCTCAATCAAGCGGATATCCTTGGTGAGTTCCATTTTGTAAATATTATTATGTTATTGAACAGTGTCCGTAAGCTGCTGAAGAAACGTGTGAAACACAGCTCCGAGATTACCAAACCACCTTTCGGTTTAAATCCATCCGCGAATTGTAGTTGAGTTAGGTTGCTAGTAATTAGCTTGTTGTTGATTTGCCTGGTCGGAAACTTGCTGGTTCTGGTATGAGGCTTTTAGGTGGCTGAGGAGTGATATTGGTCATAGCTCTTGGGATTTAGATGGATCTTTCCCACGCGCTTTAGGAGTGACATAACATGAGCTTTCCTCCAGTTCTTTGGGAACTGTGGGAAAAATAAGGGCAGCAATTGTAGAGCTCAGAGAAGAAATTCCTTTACTAATGGGCCCAAGGTTTTCAGCGCTCAGTTGAAATGTTGTCCTGGTTGGAAAGATTAGCAATACCGGATTCAAATCGTCCACGTTGAAGGGGCGAGTGATGAAAACCTAGAGTCGCCACTAAACATCTTACGGTATAGATTTGATATTCTTGGCTTCCTGCTGCATGCCATTTAGAGTGGACCATGTGGTGGGCAACTTGGTGGGTGTAAACTTGGCTGATGTGGAGGTTCTGTTGGATTCCCTCGAAATTTTCGGATGGTAGACCATGCTTTCTTGCTGTTACAGGTCATAGCGGTGGATTCAATTAAGTATGCCAGTTTTTGAACTCTCCTGGGAGATCCTCTCCGACACTTCATCACCTTAGCAGTTGTTTCAGAGGAGAAAAGATCAGCTCAAAAACATGGTAGTATGCTCTTAATATTCTTTAGCACATTCACTGGAAAGGTCTGGTATAATTCCGTCCTCAGCCTCTCGGGTATGAATCTCCGGGCAGTCTTGTTCACTATTTGGGCAAATTTGTCATATTTATGGGGTTTGAAGCAATCTTCTTCACGTTCTGGCCCAGGTCATCGGTGAATCCTTGCCTATAGTTAAAGCGACGCTTAAAAGGCACTTTGTTTGGTCTTACTGCAGCGTTGATTTGGATACCGATTGGTCAATGTTGAGTTTAGTGGAACGGGATCAATAACAATCTTGCTACACAGGTTAAAGATGCTTTTGCTAACCCTATACGGAATTTTGCTGTGTAGTGTGAACAATTCATCATGCTGATCAATGACGGATGTACGGTACATAATAAAAATGCACTATTCAATTACTTTCCCAACCTACATCTCAGGAAAGGTGGGCAATTACATATAGAGTACCCTAAATCTATGGGCGTAAAATACCCTTCACATGTTCTCACTTAACAGGCCACTTAAAGGATGAGGATTATAAAGGTTCTGATTAGGCTTACTGCAAAGAATTGTTACCGTTTTATTGTAAGTTTGAATCAGTCTATTTAATGTGCAACTTGAACTTTAATTGATCACAATGTTTGCAGTATTGATATTAAAGATTTACTGTAGAATTTCAGAAAAGGGATAGATGTGTTTGTGTGTTGAGATGCACGTGATTACTGATAGATGATCCAACTCTTGCAAGTGCAATGGACAGTTACAGTTCCCAAGGTACACAGAAAATTGTCTTTTTACACATGTTGTTTTCCCATCACCTAACCATGACACAGTCTGACATAGCGGCTCCAAGATTCTTAAAATTATATCCTCTTATTTCTACCATCCAATCTCTGCATTGCAAGGTGGGATGTTAAAATGCTACATGCTCACACATTCTTTGAATGCACCAACTAAGTAATACTAGCTCTTGACCAACCTTGCCTGGGATTTGTTGCATTTGGAAGTACTTGAATCTATAAGCAGAAATGTGATTTAAAAAGGAAATGTCAAGGCTAATCTAGGCATTAACAGCAGTTATCTAATTAGTAACGCTGATAACTAATTTGCGCCAAGATAGCGATTAACCTCCCTTTTGAAACTCTAAAGTCCTGGTTTGATGCTACTTGAGCAGGAAGGGCATTCCATAAGCCTACGGAGAATGGGAGAATGATCTTCTGTGGGAGGCCAAGTTAGACCTTGGGACTTTCACAGCAAGGTCGTGAGATCTGACTGAGCGCCCAAGGCGAGGATCACCTGAAAGCAGCTCAGGTAGCAGCTGGCTGAGGAGATCTGGTGCTTGTCCATAAAACATGCAGTGGAAAAGAGTGACAATTCCAACTGTCCTGCGATGACCAAGTGGTTGGAGGTGATGAGTGGTGAGCTCACTCTCGGGGATACCAATGATGGAAATGGCACGTCTCTGGATTTCATCTAGTTTGGATAGTGAAGTGGGTGTTGCTCCACACCATGCTGAACTTGCATATTCCATGTTGGATCGAACCATGGATTTATATATAACAGCCCTTTCAGTTGTCCCTAGATAGGGTGCAGCTCGACGGAGCAATCCTAGTCGCTGACTGGCAGTCATTTTTAGCCATTTTGGTAATCACAGGAGACCATGACAGGTCATTACTGATGGAGATGCCAAGTTGGTCGACACTGTCAGCCTCTTCTAGAGTTGTTCCAAAGAAGTGTAGACTTGGATGGCCTGTTGCAGCATCTTTCTTGTTTGATATTGTTACAGTTTACACTTGGCAGCACCGAAAAGCACATTCCATGAAGTTGCCCAAGACTCGATTTCCTGCAGGTCTTTGTTGAGAGAGGTGGCAGCTGGGATTCTGTCCTCTTTTGACTTTATGAAGGTCATGAGTGTGACATCGTCTGCATAGAGGATGGATGGATTCAGGATTCTTCTTGTGATGTCAATGAATATAATAAAAAGAAGAGGGCCGAGGATTGAGCCTTGTGGTACACCTGCATTGATCATCGACTTCTTGCTGGATACCCTCCCGTTTAGGATGACTTTGAGGGAGCGGCCACTCAGGTAATCCTTCAGCCATTTCAGTAACTTATCTGAGAATCCTAAGGCAGAAAGCTTGGCCAGTAGACCAGGATGCCACACTCTGTCAAATGCTTTACTGATATCAAGACATACAATTCTAGCTTCCTCTCCGTCATTGATGGAATTAGTGATGCATTGCGAAACATAGGTCAGGGCATCAGATGTAGAATGGCCAGACGTAAAGCCATACTGTCTGTTTGATATCAATGAATGCACATCAAGATGGGGCCACATTGTTTCATACATCAGTCGCTCCATTACCTTGGATATTACAGATAGCAAGGAGATCGGTCGATAGTTGCTGGGCGAATGCTTAATGTTGCCCTTCTTATGACATGGGATGACTTCAGCTACTTTCCACATCACTGGCAATGTGGCCCTTATCAAAGCAAAGTTGGAATAGATGTGCCAGTGGAACCGCCAGTTCTGGGGCAGCATTTCTCAAAACGATGGCTGGGATGCCATCTGGTTCGGAGGCTTTGTTGACATCTTTTCATCTTATAAACGCATTTTTGTGTGTTTGGTATTATCAATAATTATGTATAATTATGAGCATATACAAAGGTAGGATTTTTAGTCAATGTGTTTTTGAGATAGTCATTTGGGATGTCATCTTGTCAACCTGTACATAATCTATGGAAAGAAAAGGGTGGAAAGGTTTACAATCCCACTTTATCAGTCATCCACCTGAAAGAGTCAAAATATTTGAAATTTGCAGGAATAGCTTAAAAGTGCAGTATAAGTCTGTAGAATTCTCATATTTTTTGGAACTGTAAAATTGACAGAAATGTAAGAGAACAGTATTGTTCAAAGATATGAAACTCCATTGAATTTGATGTTGTTGTAAGTGTTCATACAGTAGGTAATGACTAAAATATCTGATTTTGTCCTTATTAGGTTGCTTTTGGTCTTCGCACTTTTAGGATATGTTAGGATACATATACTTTTTACAGACAAAATCTGATTTTTGAGATTTTTTTCGATTTCTGATTTAGCAAATCACTGATAGCACCTTAAGATTATATCTTAGTATTGTCATTGTCAAAACTAGAGGCTCAGAAATACAAGTTCAGTAAAGAGAGTTTAATGTTTTCCTGAATAGCATTGGAGACTATTTACAGAAATATTCAAAATTAATGATCCAATATACAGTGCTGAACATGACAGTACACTAGTCGCAGTATGGCTTCTCACAAAAGCCTTATTTAACATGGAACAAACATGGACCTTGAAAGACATCCTTGCACATAGTGCATATATATAGAACTTAAAATAATTTCACTGATCAAAAACATTAATTTATTGGAGCTAACATATGTAATCATCCACTGGAAATGGGCTACAAAGTCGGTTCTCAAAATCATACAGGGGTTGATTTTGATTTTTTTTTGTAAAAGTGGACCTAACACCCTGGGCTAACATCTGTGACATCCACTGCAAATGGGTTGCAACGTCAGCTCTCAAAATCAGAACTGGGTACATGCATGATGCTTGTCATAGAAGTTATGTTTTCTATGAGTAAAAGAATCTTATGTTCTGTGACATGAAAATGCAATTCATGTTAACATATTATTTCTACAAGAATGCACATGTATGCAGGGCCGTATGCAGGAGTTATTTTGGGTGAATGCGGGACTCCAAAAAGGTGACCCTTTTTGTAAAAGTGGACCTAATCCCCCAGGGCTAACCCCCTAAAATGGTCCTTTGTTGTACTTTTTGAACATCTCATCAGCAAAAAAGTGGATTTTAATTTCAAAGCTTCTTAACTTTTGGACCTCTTTATAAAAAAAATAGCATTTTTATAAAAAAAAAATAGCACTCCCATGTCCAAAGAAGTGGTTCAAAAATATTGCAATATCTTTGTGCATTGACTAATTGTTAGAAGTCAATTAGGAAGCAAAGTATTATGGTGTTGGTATGACTTTGCATTTCATGATACTTCAAGACAATTAAAGCCCTCTCCTCCAAAGTAAATGGAGGTTGCTGTTTGGTCATGATTCTCTTCTAACAAACAACAGTATGTTGAATGTTATACACTTTATCTTAAAGCCAGAACTTACTGAAGATGATTTCCACCATTATGTAACTGTTTTTGCAGCTTTTAAAGTTTCTTTATGAGGTTAATCCCTTTTGGAAGAATTGCAAATCTGTTCAAATGTGAACAACTTATGTTTAACAAATTCTTTCACTGTTTTCACTCAACCAGAAAATGGTGCAAACTCTAATTTTGTGTTCCGCAGTAATGCAGGTTTATTTTCTGTTGGAAATTGCCACATACGAACAGATGATATTTATTACTTGCATGTACATCTCACCTATCAAGTGAGAAATGAAACAAAAAATCAAACTGGGAACAGAATTTGGAAGGAATTGATAATAAAGAAACTACCTTTGTTGCTGTGATTTGAATTTAACTAATTCAGTTAGCAGCAGCTTGAACTTATCAGATGATCACATCAGCCAAGATCTTTGCTTACTCAAACCATTTGGCCACTTTGCTGGTCCAGTTTAAGCAAACATCACAGTCCCATACCTTAATGAGAGAGCAATACAATAACTAGATGAACATTGATAATGTGAGAAAGAATGTATAGAGTTTTTGGTTATTTTGCATGATTGTAAGGTTGTAATGAAATATATATAAGGCAAAACTAAACCAAGATGGCAAGATATTGTTATTAAGCAGATCTATATAAATCAAAGTGTGTATCTAAGAAGGCATCGTTTTCACTAAAGTGATTATCAGCACCTGTAACAATATTGGGGGAATTTTTCCCTATTTCAATACCATTTAGTAGGATAACTAGTCTATTTTATTCATGACTTATAAGAGGATTTAAAAAAAAAATATCCACTACGATATATAATTTATCCCCCAAGGTTGGAAATCATTCTCATTACAAGACATTCTCATTACAAGACATTCTCCTCCATTCAATTAATGAATGCCACTGCAACTATTCTCCTTAAAGACATCACCACCAAAGAAACGAAGCTATACAAACACTTTCTTGCTTTTCCTGTACACCTTTTCATTGAATTTTACAGCAGTTTTTTCCTTTATGCAATTAATTTATTTCATTCCCCTTCTCCATCTTCAGGTCCCTTGCTGTTTACAGCTTTCTCATCTCCTTTGATTTCTTCCTCAGGTTTAGATTCATCAACTTCTTCAGGTTTCGATTCATCTCCTCTTTCAGGTTTAGATTCACTCCCTTCCTCTGCAGGTTTAGATTCACTCCCTTCCTCAGGAGTAGTTTTGGCTTCTTCCTCAGATTTCGACTCTGCTTTTTCCTCAGGTTGTGATTCTGCTTTTTCCTCGGGTTGTGATTCTACCTCTTCTGATTTTGATTCGGCGCCTTCCTCGGGTTTAGACTCAACCTTTTCTTCTGGCTTAGATTCACCCCCTTCCTCAGGCTTTGATTCAGTTCCCTCTTCCGGTTTTGATTTATCACCTTCATCAGCCTTGGGTTCTGCAGCTTCCTCAGATTTGCTGGCACCCTCCTCAGATTTAGATTCTGCCCCTTCAGGTTTGGCTTCAGCCCCATCCCCTGTTTTTGAATCTGCTGCCACTTCTGCAGGCTTAAGTTCAGATGCTAGTGGCTCTGGTAA
>JAMKCH010022223.1:0-20723 GCA_023653785.1 Ophioderma brevispina | reverse complement strand
GCGCACTCTGTAACATGTTTGAATCCCTAAATAAACATTCCATTGTTGTCAACGGACTGCACCAGCTGGCTCAAACAATGAACATGAAATCTAGTTCGTAGTATCATGTCACAAATGTTCTAAGTAGAATCCTATTTTACAGGAATTTATTTATCATAATTTCATTGACACCGTTCTGTTTAACAGAAGAAAAGTTACTTGGAGCAAGAAACAAATTTAAATTTGTTGTGTGCTCCAAGTAGGATTAGAATTCAGCAATTCAGCAATATTGTAAATTTAATCAAAGGATTTAAGAGTGCGTGTCTGATAAAACCACCTGAAATTTCCTAAGTCAGGAAGATGAAGGTTCTTGAAATCTCTTGATATTTTTCTATGGGTATGTTTGGATGAAACATTTCGCTTGGTGGAATAATTTCCCTCTTACACATACCAGTGTTTCTAGATCATATTGCCTGGATTTTGCCAATTTCACCCTTTTTGAGGATATTTAAAAACCTCTTTTTCGTATTTTCAATATATCCTTTTATTAATTTGCACGATAAACCTCATATTGCAGGAATATGTTATATATTATATTGTTTGTAAATGCATATTTAAAAAAATGGTGTTTATGCATGTCTTCAGTGTTTCTATTATGTGTAAACATGTTAAAAATAGCGATTTTTAGACACAAAAACATGTCTTTTTTAAATTGACGTTTTTCTTTCGGGCAGTAATTTCTCTCTTTAAAACTGGTATGAGTACAAAGTCTAAGGACTGTCCAAGAAAATATAAATTTTCACCGTTGGGTTTTTGCATTTAAGTTTAGGAAAATTCCATTTTATTTTTAACCCTCATCTTACCCATCCTTTTGAAACCCCTTCAGCAAGGGGTGGCTACCACCCCTCCGGGATTCCTTATTAAGCACATGTTACTTAGAGTTTTGGTACCAATGGATAGCTCTTGTCTTCCTCCTTATATTGATACCAAAGTGAGTACCAACATACCTAGTATAATGTTACAATCGGGTAATGAAATCTGACATAGATATACACAGTGTACAATGGGCAAAAATTCAATTTTACATCAAAGAAGTAAGGAATACCAGATTTGCAGATTTAAATCATTATTTTACGTTATAAAAAACAAGGTCAGTGGATTATTCATGACAGATATATTACGTTAACATTTTAGTTTACAATACCTACACATACGAATATCAAAACAACAAATTCTGACAAGGGGGGGGGCTCTTTGTTATGTGAGCTGTAATAACTAGCTGAAAATATTACCGTATTAATGAACAGGCCAATGGTCGATTGCCTGATTGCCAGGTTTATCGATAAGCTTTTTGTTTGATTTGATTTGATCTGATTTATTCCGAAAACATCTAGGATAACCCAAGAAATCCTCTACAGAAAGGGGTGGGGGGTGGGGGTGCATCTATTTTCAGGGGCAAACATATATTAAATTTTGTAAGTACATTATAGGCCTATGTTGTTTTCACTGTAAATTGGCGCATGTGCACAAAATTACTAATTCCACAGGGGGAAAGAGGGGGCAACATTCCCCATAAGGGGGAAGCTGCCCCCCTGGTTACGCCACTGGTTCATACACCTGGGAGGAAATGGGTCAGGAAGGGATGAGACAAAAAAAACCCAAATGTTCCCAGTATGTAGACCGTAAACCTAAATGCGAAATGTGTTTATTTTGTTATTTTTTAAAAAGGATTTTCACCAGAAATGGCTCAAAAACGGTCATATGGCAAGGCAAAACAGTTGCAAACCATATTTGACTATGAAATGGTGGACCACGCGCTCACATTATTTTTTTGCGGGATGTTGTGTACCCTTTTGCAAGTATAGTTGATTTATGTTTAAGGAGTAATTTCTATTCTACTTTTAGTGTTCTTCTTGTGCTAATAAACCGGCTTCAATATATGTCCAGTAACATAGATGTCATGCTCACACTAAAAGAAAACAGTTTCCCAACCGATTTTACATACATCAATTAATAAAAAAGAGAAAATTCAAATTTCTTTGGACCACCTTCAAAAATGAAAACCAGTGGGTGCTTGGGACTATGGTCCCAAACACGAACACGATACTTTCTATTAATGCCAAAAAAAAATGTTGGAATTGCTCACTCTGGTTTCTACCTTTTTAACTTATTAGCCCCCCTTTTTTCTCTCATATGCCAATACAAGACTTGCACAAGAAACCTGTCATTTGTATTAGGTTTAATCGTAGTAGAATTGTAATGTAATGTAGACATGTTTTATTATTTTTAAACACCTTTTAATGGGTTAAAGAAACACCTATTGCATCATTAAAATAGGTTTGCCATGTGAAGTTATGCCTAAATGTGTATAAAGTAAGTGGTCCAATTTACCACACCGAATGCGGTAACTTTGTTCTCTCAAAGTTAAAAAATACTTGAAACTATTTTTGTACGGAAACAAAATTGTGCGAAAGGTCAGATGCTGTCAACTACAATCCTGGTATAGAAGTTTTTATAGTACGCCGGCCTCATAGCCCACCTACAATGGTAAAGAATAGGGCACTCGATTCAGTTGACGCTTTATTCCGTTTTCATCTATGGAGCCCGGACTATAATGGCTCCCGGAGGATTATATCTAATTTTACACCGGTCAAATTTAGTTCCCACTTGTGATACCTTTTACATGCATTGAAGGCGTATGGCATCATTGAGATTGCACTGAAGTAGGTATATTAATATAAAGCTTGAAGCCAAACCTAACACTTAACCCCCACCCCACCAATCAATGTTGGGCGGTCTTAAAGAGCATATCAGTTAAATGTTTCAACATTGACCGGGGAGAGGGAGGACTTAGTTTATATTGATGTGTGCAAACGATTTTGTCCTATGGTACATTGTAGTAGAGTTAAAATCATGAATAAAAAAAATACAGCGTTCACGGAACGGACGCTTCTTCTGCCATCGCGGTTTTTGAATGGGGACAAAGGTCACATGAGGTCACAAGGTCACTAAGGTCACCAACACATAGGACAGACTAACCAAGGATCATTGAATTCAGGTGCCCTGAAAATTGATTGACATAATACACCCAAGCAATTTGATAATTCTGACCACTTTGGGGCCTTGACCGTTAGATGACCATGACCCCACTCTTGAAGGGTAACTTTTGGGGCACTACCCCTGACCTCTATACACGGATAGCGGCGGCGATCGAATTGAACCCTTTGAACCCGGCCATTGGAAGAGGGCAAGAACCGTCGTTACGCAATACTTTCAATGGCACTTGTACGTTAAATTTGCCAAATCACTCCAAATAAGGGAAATAAACGGGTTTTTTCACACAAGGAATTTTGTTATATTCAAAATGATCATTAATGACAAATAACGAAATTTCCTGAAAAAATGACAAACTGAAGAATGTGAAATAATAAATAAATGTCAGGCATTAACATAGGAGCAGAGCATGTTATAACCTCAGATAAATGCATATTTGGTATAAATAATATAGAAATGTAATGAATGAATGCATGAACGAATAAATCCCAACTTGGCCTTTATTATTATGAATAAATAAAAAGAAGAAAAGAAGAAAGGGTGGGAGTTGTTGGGGAGGGGGATTGGGTAGGGGGAAGATAAGGGAAGGTAGGGAGAGGGCTGGATGTATTGGGACTGGGGAGGGGGCAATGGAGAGCGGGGGGATGTTTAGGTGAGTCTAGGAAGAGGGGAAGGTAGTGTATTGTGCATGGGAGATAGGTGTAATTGGGGTCGGGTATGGGAGGGGAGTGAACATGTCAGGAAGGTGAGTGGTAGGTCAGGTGAACTGTGAGGTGGAATGTGCGCAGGGAGCCAGGGAAGGTTAAGGGGATGGGAATGGAGGAACTCAAATGGTGCACAAAATATGCAAAAGAATCACCTGCAGAAATATTGAATAATGAGATATTTCTGAAAAAGTAATGAAACAAACTGATGAAATGTTAAATAATAATAAAACATTAAAAAAAAAAATAGCAGAGCATGTTATAACAAAGATAAATACATATGAATAAATAAATATAAAATAACCGAATTAATGAATGCATAAAGGAAAGAAGAATGGATGAACGAATAAATTCCAACGTACCTTAATGAATAAGGTAATGAATTATGATGAATAAATGAATAAAATAAACAAGAAGGGAAGGGTAGGGAGAAGGGAAGAGAAGAATTAAAGCCGAAGGAATGGGAGGGGAAGGGGAGGGGGAGTGGAAGGAAGTTGGGAAGTTGAAGTCGATGGAAGGAGCTCGGTCTTGTCGTGGGCGGTGTAGGGTCGAGAGGGAGGGCGGTAGGTATGAGGGGCCTGAGGGTTAGTGTCCTAGGGTAGAGGATTGTTTGAACTTGCATTCTATGTAGTAAGTGGAAATTTTTCCTGTAACTATTCACACAATAATTATAACACCCTTTTTTTCACATACCATCATTTCTTTTGCCGACCTTTTATTTTTTCAACCTTTCAGCAATATATATTTGTATAACTGCACAAATTTGTGCACTCCAATATGGCTACACATAAGTAATCCCAGCATTTAGGATGTCTGTATCCCGCCAATTAGCGTAATTATGGCTGTGGCATAATTTGTCAATGCTACTACCACACAATTTTAATAAAATATTTAAGATTTTCTTTTTAAAAATTGGTACTTTAAATTTGAGTTTTTTACACAGTTGCATTGGTTCGTATGAATCAGTACTAGTGACCTCGATGTCTGCCCTCTACAAATGGCCGCTGGGCAGTTCCGGTTGTTCAATCGCCCCAGAATATTCAATGAGTGGAGCCGCTATCGTGTATAGAGGTCAGTGGCACTCCCCAAGACCATAGTGAACAGTTCATGAAAATACATGTGTGCATGTGGGAAATCAGTGGGGTAATTATGTTTAGACTTAAAGGTGCAACGGAGATTTCAAGTCTCCATATTTCTGTGTATGTAGTGATTATATAGATTAGATGCTCCAATAAGATTCCCTACCTTTTATTCGTTACAGAAATAACTTGAAATGAAACAAAAGATGATTGCAATATGCTTATATTCAATGAAAACATAGTCTGAATTCGTATATGCTCCGATACAAAATTAGAAAGAAATTTCACAATTTGTAACAAGAAAGAAACAGTTCTCAGCTTTAACTTTTCAGATGGGGATATTTGGATAGAAAGCTATACACAAAGTGCCAAAATCCCCAC
Organism: Ophioderma brevispina; assembly: GCA_023653785.1. Classification (NCBI taxonomy): domain Eukaryota; kingdom Metazoa; phylum Echinodermata; class Ophiuroidea; order Amphilepidida; family Ophiodermatidae; genus Ophioderma; species Ophioderma brevispina. The sequence continues at coordinate 15,526 of JAMKCH010022223.1, read as the reverse complement.
AGAATTTCACATTTTTTCGGGACACAGTTATTTGGAATCTTCTGGGCACATTTTTACTACAGAAACAGACGAATTCCCACACTACCAAGCAATCCATGTGTGCCCTCTTGCAGGACGACACAAAATAAAATTTAAAAAGTCAAAATACTAAAATAACACCTTACGTTACTGACCTTACATGAAGAAGGGTTTGGTCAATTCAAACAGGTAATTTTGGAATTTAAGTATGTACGGCAGTGGCCTCTTACGCAGAGCATATGTTGTATCCGGGTGGGGAGCCAACTGTGAACTGTAACAGTAATTATACTGAAAAGCTACTTCAAGTGTGCGTATGGAGATGTTGTGTGTGTGGGTGTGGGTTGTTGATAGGGGTTGTGGCGATGTTGTGTGTGGTGATGTGGATTGTGTAAAATAGTGTAGTGAATGGCCATATAAGTTATTATATTGTATCTGACCAGTAATATCAGCACTAATCTGAGCTAGAAGAGCCTGTTTTTAAGGGTTGGCATTAAGGTCGTTAAAATTAAATACGTGGATAAAATTTAAAAATTGTGTATTTACATAAGGGGGCAAAAACCCAATGGTTATTTTTTTATATTATTGCCAAGTAATCCAAGGTAATATGTATGACATATCTTTATTTTCTCTTCCTCCTCTGGGTGACTGCCTATGAAAAATACGATGCTTCCAATTTTTAATAACATATTTTATTAAAATAACGCAAAAATTACAAAAATCAAGGTTCATTATTGTAAACATTCCCCTAATACTAATGATAAGAGTACAAAAAATATTGCTACACATGCCTCATGAGATAGTGAAACTAATGTATAATATACTATCAAGTGTCCACATAACAGATAATCAGTGTTATTACAGTTAAAAGCAATATGCCATGTCGCGGCTATAGGTAGTTGATTTTTTGAGATACTGCAACATATGGTATTTTCTTGCCTCCTCTCATCGAACCATCTGCTTCATGGTAGCTGAAATTTTACTGTCATGAAGAAATAAACCATCATATAGATTCATATGACAAATAGGAAGGATTTGTCCAACCTCATCTTCCCGCCAATCAAGTGGTTTTTTCTCTGACAAACACTCTTAAATTTGATTTCATTTGAAAAGTAACAAAATTCTGGAATGGTAACTTCTAAACCGTCCTTTGCTGTGAGTTCGCAGACAGTTTAGTTTAAAGGCACAACAGAACATAAATCTTACTTTGTTTGCATGGCAACATGTTGGTTGTCTGAAGTTACGAATGTGCTATGATCCAAAGTATAGACCACACATCCTCACCAGGCCCTGATGATGAAAATTTGATTATTCTATTGGTCCTTTTTCTTCCGTGTTTTTCAGGGATATAGAGCCGCAAGAGTAAAGCCTGAACAGTCTGAAAAAGTGAGTTTATTTGGGCTAAAAGATTCCAAAACAGGCTGAATATAAATAAAAATTTGCAAAAATTTTCTTAAGTAACGAAAGGGCTTATTATATTGATGAACCAAAACACAACGGGCTCATTCAACCCATTGCATTATACACTTTATTTTCCGTTATCACACATTTTATACTCTGACGGAATAAAGCGGTTAATCCAACTGTGTGCACTGAGCCTGTTTCGTTTCGTCGAATATATTAAGCCACAGAAAGCCAGAATTAAGGCAGTTTCCTCAAAACTTATGTCCCTGTTTTTCCTCACAATTTAGTAGACTAATTAAGGCTGCTCACCTGTACTGCCCCATCCTCACACTCTCAAACGTGATGTACATTCCGTAAAACTGTTGTCCTTTTCAACAAATTTAATAATTTTTTTTTAAAAGATACATTTAAATGGAATTTCAAGAATTTGATGACTATATGGTTTATTTTTGAGTTTTTGTCATAGCCAGTCAAGTTTGTTTTCATATATACTGAGTAGTTTACTGTACTTTTGTGGCTTGGTTTAATGGGGTAAAATATTTGAAAATGATTGCAACTTTGTGAAAAAGGGGGTGTATATTTATAACCACAAAAATCACTATTTTGTAAAAGAGTGCATTATTGGTTTTATCTAGAACTACGTAACACTACGCTTGAGTAGTTCGTAATTCTGGTTAAGTCAGAGGATCCGAAACAAGATCGGAACAATCACCTTTAAAAAACCCAGAGAGACTAGATCAAACCAATATTTTGTATTAATAACTTTTCCTGATGTAATCTGTCTCGGAATCAATGTTACAATTGGACCTAAGACTTACAGAAGTCTATCATTTCGCTACTCACTCGCTCATGGTTCAGTGGCATGAACATCGTTTTGTATGGCATAGGTCCGCCGGTTTCAAAGCTGTACAAGGGAAGAAGAGGCATTTTTTTTTTCAAAGCTTACGTCTGCCGGCCTCTTGGGAGACAGATAACAACTAATTCAATTGTTTATTTTGCAGGATTGCCTTCTGAGCTCACTAACATTCCTCAATCATTTTCTTTTGAGTTCTAGTACTACGATCAACTTTACTTTGTTGTCTGCTCATGTCATCATGTTTCTTGTTATATCCCTTCAGCTTTTGCCTTTCCCAAGATTTTCTGTGCAAAAGTTTCCTGCATGTCTCTAAATGGCGTCTCACTGGTCCATTTGTGTGCTTGGCCTTCTCAGCAGATCTCTAACAGATGGAAGTCTTAGAAGGATCTTTGACAGTTACTGTAGAGGCAGAGTTTCCCAGTACATAGCATTGCCTGCGATATAAAAAAAACAACAGAAGAACTGTTAGCAGAAATATCACTCTTGGAGCAAAATGTGAAGAGTGAAATGTTGCTTAGAACAGAAAACTAAGAAGCGACTTTACCATTTTGATCTTTCTATGGCTTTAAGTTTAAGGGGCATTTCGTGATCCACAGCCTTGTCCCTCACAATTTACCTCAAGAAATTTTAGCTTTTTTATTCTGGCCTATTGGCCCGAGTTATAGTATGTGTGCCTAATCTGACGTGCAAATTCGATCTAACTCTAAAGTAAATGTAGTAATTTTGTATTTTCCTGTCCGTAACGGACAGAAATTAAACACATTGTGTAATGGGACAGCGCATACCGCTAATTCGTTCACAACCTCAAAACGTCAACATCAGAATCAACTGACATTTTGAAATAACTTTTCTTGAGGATATCTAGTGAATCATATACAAAAATAAATGTGCTAGGATCACGAAATGCACCTTCAAGAGAAATCTATCAGATATAAGGTGATGGAAATGACGCTGTAAGGGGGCACGGGAGAAGTGTGTAAAGTGAAATGGTCAGTTTTAATTTGAAATATAATACCTGAGAACAAACTTCGCTCGCGGCACTAAGTAGATTGCTTTAAAAAAAATTTTCGACTTGGTTTAGTGGAATGCAAGTCCTTTGGTGTTCCAGAAAAATTCTAAAACATCAAAAATTCACGACAGCCACTGTTTCAATGGCAATTGAAGTAAATATACAAATGAACTGAGATTATACAGTGCGTGCATGTGCCGGACTTAACCTGACCCAAGTTCAAGCTTTTAGCATGATGGTACGCTTTAAGATTTTCCCTGGGCCCCCTTAATAGCAAAGTATTACTGTCAGTTGGTGGAAGGTATTCCAAGAGAATTTTGGGCTATTTTGTATTGCAGAAAAAGTTTGAAAAGGCTATGTATTTCAATTATTGGCCATGACCTAAATGTTATCTTTTCTGATTAGAGTACGCATGTCATTGGCCATCTTTACCCGATCGACAACCTCACTTACTCATCAGAAGAAATTCTCAGTTTTATCATTATCCCACGGGAAATTTAAGCCCAGGGAAAATGTTTCCTTTTGATGTTTTGAAAAAATGTGGTCATCCAACATTAATTAACACATTCTCATGAGCCAATTTAGTACACATTTTTTTCTTAAACTATCAAGGCTGGATGGATTTTAAATCAAAATCTGTAATCGGACATTTTGGTGATATGCTTCGCCACGTGAGGGAGAAAACATTGTTGAAAAATTGGACCTTTTTTTGCCACGTAGGTATTAGTTATTCATAATTGCACTACAGCAAACCCACAAGGCCTCAGCACATGTACCTAATTCTACCTATCATGTCAAAATCATGCCCCAAGGCTCCGGACCAAGTGCATTAACTCTTGCATGCGGCAGGCGCGTATACTTCCTCAAAGATGAATTTTTGTCTTTTTTTTAATTCATTCTTATTTCAAAACTTATTTATTTTCTGAGCAAATGCAGAATCAGGCATGAAAAATGCATTTAAATGAAGTCCCAAAGAAGGAACCATAGCCTGGTTGTTTGTTTTAGATGACATCCAAGTGACCTACAATATTTGGAAGCCATCTCAAGCCACTTAATGAATTGTGCGTGTTATAACTTATACGGAATTGCCCAGCGCTGCAAAGAGTTGCCCAGCATGCAAAGAGTTAAGTCACAAGAAGTTTATTCTTAAAAAAGATTTCATCGCAACAGAATCTTTGTCATTCGGATATTTGTTGCAAAATACTGAATGTACAATGCATCACAAACAACGATTGTTATGATTGAAGCATTTGTAACTTTAAAAAAAAACTTCATGCTTTCCCTTGATATACAATGGTGCGTCCCTTGTATACCTTCGTCTGGTCTGAACTAAGGAGTGTGATGTCATAGCTTTCGCACAGGTATTGTGCATGTGATATATGAATGGCGACTTCGGGCGATTCACAAGTTTAAGACTGCGTGAAAGCTATGACGTCACTCCTTAGTTAACGACGGACAAAGTATAATCTGTGGGGGAAATGAACCAACACATTGGAGATGAAGATGTACATGACTTTTATACTTACTACTGGTAAAAAACGTTGCGATAGGAATCATCACAATGATAATTATCTCATGAACATCAGCATTTGTCGCGGTCCCCTCACCATAGGACCTTCAAGAGCAAGTAAACCAATCGTAAACAGATTCAGAATACAATCTTTGCATTTTAGGATTGTAATAAGTCATCATAATCTAATTATTACAGGGGAAAAATGGCTGGTGCCAATCAGCAGGGTCTCAGTCCTAGGCAGGTTTCGATACATTGCACGAGGGGGGGGGGCATATATGCGTTATTTAGAATTCTTTGTTCATGTATGGATCGATCAAAAAAAGGAATTCCATGGATAGGGGTACAAGCACATAATCGCATAAGGTATCTAAATCTGCTAGTTATCTATATTGTAATATTTGCCCCGGGGTTTGTATTGAGTCAATCCCCACAAGCCACCAGTGTTTGGGAAAGATCCCCCTCAAAGGGTCATGTGATCCCACAAAAAAAAATCCTATTAAACACATTAAAACCTGGCTTTGAACCACTCATTTTAGCCCCACAATGTGTTTAGTACTTAAGGAATTTTTAGCATGATCATGAATATCTTGTGGTGTCTAAACTTAGGGAAAAATTTTTATTCTTAAGTTACGAAACTGTATTTAACAGTTACAGTATAGGCACATTGCATAGGCAATTATGAGATGGTTCAAAACATCCTCTGTTCAAGACTAGTAGTAAGGAAAAAAAAGTGTTGTTTCACATAACCATGCACTCATAGTACATGGCGCATTTCTACTGCAAAGCCCTAAGAGGACCAGCGCGTCCACAATGCATTGCTTCCAATGGAGATTGTTGTATGGGTAGTCATGTGATTCGTTAGAGATTAAACATTTTAAATGCAAGTTTTTGATCAGTACTATTAATTTAGCCATTTTTCATCTCTAACGATTAATCAGTGATCCTGTTACAAAAAACTCCATTTGGAAGCAGGCATTGTGGGAAAGCTACTGCGAATCTTTATCTTGCCACAGCCTATGTGATGAGCCAATTTCAGTGATTTTTTGACAGAAAGAAATTGGCCACAAAAAACTTTATGGCATATTGCTTTGCTCATTTTATGAAAAATCAAACTTTTTGCAAATGTGAAAAAATGTTTTTAGCCTCTTATATATTTATAGTAGTTTAGTGCAATATGATTCATGGAAAAACTATTTGCAGATCCATTTATGGCAAGTACGTTTCTCATAAAAAAGTTAGACCATCGACACACCTTCATATAATGGTTGTCAAGACCAGTCACATACTTAGGTGTTACACCATTACATGAACCAATAGTGTGTTAACAATACTTTCCTAAGGTATGTATTAAGATTTTTGATAGTGTCCATGTTTTGAAAGTTGTCTCATTTGGCATTTGTAAATGTTATTTCATGTATGGTTAAATCTACTGCTAATTCATAGAGATGGTTACATGATCATATGTAATAGAGACAATCTAATTATAATATGTACAAATAACAAAAGTATACACTGGAGAGAAAGAAAAATGGTTATGGATTGTAAAAAATGTGAGAGTAAATTTCTTATTGAAATTGATTCAATAAAAACTTATAATCATAACAGGTGCTGTACAGATGGTAGCTCCAATGACAGAATGTAGAACTATGGTTAAGTTCTTTCAATATAAGTACCTTTATTGTAAAGTTGTCATTATTCAGCTTAACTTTGTAGTTGTTATATAACGCCAAATGTTTGTACAGACTTGTAGATTATTATAATAAATTCCCTATAAGATTGTAATGAATAAATTGTTGATAGATATTCTTCATTCTTTGCTCACAAATTGGTTTAATCATTGCTTTGTGTATCAAGTTATTGGTCATGAACAGAAGGAGTTTCTTTTTGTTTACCCCGTCAAAAAGTCTGATTTAACATCAATCCTGTTTTTTATATGTTGCTTTTTACATTCTTCGAGTTAGCGACATACGGGTGTGGTTATGCAGTGATCGCAGCATTAAAAATGCAGGGTTCAAAGCATGGCATATCCACGGGCGCGTTTTACTATAAAGGTAGTGCGAAAAATGAACGCGCAACACAACTGTGAAACGCGTTGACGTCACCGACTCAAAGAAAAAATGACTACACACATATTGATACATGGTCACATTTGAGAGTATATTGCAATTAAATTTTGTTGGGTACCTCAGGGGTATGCCTGATTTTTCCAATTATAAAATATGTGATGAGATCTGGGAAAGCCCGGCACATGTCGCACATGACAGTTTTGACAAAAATAAAGAAAATAGCTAAATCTGTTAGATTGCACTCTATTTTTTGTTCAGTTGTACGCAAGGCATAACTTATGACGTGTGTATATCAAAGAAGAAAGCGAAAGAAGAAACAGTTATGGAAAACTTAATATTCAAACTCTGCAAGTGAGAGTTAAAAACTCAAAATATATAGTTTTCCCGCCTGTGGCGGGGTGTTTTCCACAGATCGCATATATTAAAACTGTCTTGCTTGCTGATGCTTGTAACAGAATTGAAATTAAAATAGCTGTTAGATATTAAAAAAAATATAATGAACCTCTTCTGGGATCGACCAGTAAACAGCTACGGTCACTTTTTGATGCCTGCGAATCCATGCCTGCGACTGTTATGGCCCATAGTATTAACTTAAAGATACAATTGCCCAGTGGGTATTCCAGTCAGGCCGACCTATTTCTAGATACCAGGCCCTAACAGGGGTTACAACATTGCTGTTAACTGGTCTATTAGGTTATTGCACTGGGTAGGAATTTATGGTTGTGATTTCGGAATGTACAGTGGTATTGAACAGTTGTGAATGATGGCAATCAATTTCTCTAAACAAATTAGATCCATTGTGAGGAAATCAACATTGTTGCAAAATTAGTCCAAACTGGAGTTGTGATTATGTTAATCTGGTCCACTGAGTCATGATTTTGTGCTGTTGAACTGCATGCACATGTCTAGTTCTTTATAAACCTGAGGGTATCGAGAATGTGCTTGGAGGGTATGATACAGGAAATACCAGGTCCGTAAATTAAAGGTGTATTTCGTGCTCGGCACCTTCTTGTTTTCTCATGTCACTTAGATATCCCGTTATAAACGCTTATTTACAAATTTTTTAGTTGATCCCGAACTTGAGGGTTTGTGTTATGGAGGCAAATGGGGATTCCCACGGTGTCCCATAACATACAAAATGGAATTTTTACAGAGTCGAAGGGAATTTGTACGTAAGATTAGGGACAATGGGATTACTAAGGCGAACGGTTCAGAGATATAAAATCTCAACTTTGTTAGTTAAGTCGGGAGGGACAAGGCTAGGATCACGCGAAATGCCCCTTAAAAATTTGGCCACACGTTTCTTTCACCCAAACGACATACCTTTCTGAAGTGCTTGCATCTCAATATCAAGAGATTAAGCATAACAAAGGGACAACTGGGTAAGATGTGAAATCTGATCAGGAAGAAAGCGTTTGGAAAACCACAGCATACGCCCAGCTGCAAAGTTCTGCTTCATGATAGTCAGGATCTACAGGGAAAATTAAGGTAAGTTGGCATTTTGGTATTGATCATGTTTCTATTCAACGTATTTGAGTTAAGAATTCATTTTCCACCCTGGCTCCCTAAAAATAATTTTTTATAGGACATGACATTGTATGTGTTCCTAATCTGGCGTGCATATTTGGTGGTCTCGCAAAATCTGGAGTTCATTCATTTCCTATCCTTAGAGGGGATGACCCCAAATTAAGTCTATAATTTTTCATCAATAGAATGGCATTCACCCAAAACCCACACCTGTAAAGTTCGTGGGCCCAAGATGTCAACCGTTTTGAATGAGAGCTAGAAATGAAACACCGATTTTGTAATCCCCATAGAGATGTGTAAAGTAATATTGGCGGACCCAAAATGGGGCATATTTTCAGCTCATAAATCCAAACCAAAATATCCTTTAGCCCTAAAGATTTCACAGGGTAAATCTAAAAAATAGTAAATTCCGGTGTAATTAATGTGGTTGACCGCATTTGGAGAAGTTTTTATTTCAACATCAAAAAGGGCTAGAAACTTCATGGTTTGTATGAGGAAATCGGTTGGGTTGGATGCCCCCCGTTTAAGTTTAAATTCTTCCCGTGCCAATGGGGATTAGGCAGTGCCTATCTCCTTTTCCATAACCCTAGGCTCCACGTCTGCCCAAATTGCAGTGAAAGGATACAGTAGGAGTTAGTGTTGTAAGCTCCAAGTGTTAATAAACTTTCCCTCTCCAGTCTTTTAAAGTGCAAAGCGCCATGACGAGGAAGGGCAAACTGGTCGGTACCATTTTTAAAATCTTGGTAGACCCAATACCCGCAACTCCGACTGCCGAGGCGGAGGCTCCAACCATTAAGCCAACACGTCGGAGTGCCCCCAGTAATGCGGATGAATTCTCTCCATCACTTGGCTCATCCAATTTTTCTATATCAGCTGGATCAATGGCTTGAAAATAAGACCCCCAACCCATCCTTATAGCCCCCCCCCCCCACACAACACCACCTCCACACTTCTCCTCGGACCTTTAATAATTTTAAACATACCTACAATATTTTTCCTCCAAACTGAAAGCCACGCATGTTTCTAGGGCTATTGACAGCAGATCCAGATAGTGCAGCTGCACACGAGGATGACAAAACTCTTGGCTGGGTGACAATTATCATCTCGGACTACAACTGCTTGGCATGGGGCTTGGTCCCCTAGCCAACACAATGAACAAACCTAAAAATTTGTAGGATAATTCAGTAAACATTAAGTGAAATCATCGCTCGGTCAGAAAAGTTTAATGCATTCCAGTCTCATTTTGCTGAAATGTATTATAATGATTTGAAATTTCAGTCATCTATTTAACCCACAAACCTTAAAAGGTCTCATTGTGTCAATTACAGGAAAATTAAATGACTGGCACATTAGAGAAATTAAAAAAAGCTGCAAAGGTAATCTGGCTGGATTTTGAATTTTGAATGGTTGCTCCTAAGATTTTAAGATATAATAAGCCTAATCAAGACATTTTACGATATGTATCATGAAAGGTTGTAGTCCTCTGGTGCTTAAAACCTACAGCTTTTTTGAGATGCTTGAGTTTTTGGCCTGCTAACTTGAACGTTTATTTTTCAGATCTCATTGACCTTTTTAAGAATTAATTCCATCCTATACATGAAGATTTCTTTGACATGTAGATCTTTGGAACAATTCATTCTTATCGGAGAAGCAGCATTATGGGTCGCAAAACTGAGTAGATGGATAGGAAGAGGCAGAGAAAATACCTATAAGGAAGTGAGGCAAGAGAATGGGAACAGGCACAAGGCCATGGATGAAAAACCAACCGCCAATATAAGTTCTTTGGGCCCAGGCCATCGAATTTTTGTTCCGCTACAACCAGTGTACCCAGCCGGGGTATGGAGCCCAAAAATTAATACCAAAATCGGCGTATTTTTACTTCTTCAAAGGCCCCCCCCGCGCCCCACCTGTCACCCCAAGGCTCTCCAACCTGGGCACCCCTGCTCTACGTTTGATGACACAATCGCATCACATGGGATTTGCGCACTTCCTAGCAGTGGTGGTTCCGGGGGGGGGGGGGGCACCATGGCGGATTATCCCCCCTAATTTTATATCTTTCTCCCCATAGTTTGGCCCCCCGCCAGAAGAAAACCGAAGAATTTTGGGCCAAAAGTGGTTTAGATATTCTAAATTTTGGATGTTTGCCCTAAAAGGGTCACATCCCCCAAATCTCACTTTGCCCTGTTTCCCCCCCCCCCCCCCAGAAAAAGGAAGTCTGCCACTGCTTTATAGCCTCAGTGCTGTAGGGTTTGTATGGTGTGGGATGGTTGCAAACCGATGCTGCCTACATCGCGAACTCAATAAAGCCCTTTGCCCACCTAAAGTCACACTTTAAATATGAGAACATTTACACATATTTTAAGTTCAAGACACCTTGCCCAAACATCAACTTTAACCCAAATATAATTCAATGGAGAAGTAACCAATGGACGATGCTCACCAAATAAAACCATTTTCTTCAACTTTTTCCTGGAGTACCACCTTTTCAGCCACAGCTCTGTGTCCTATACCTCCTTGCAAAGTCTGCTTTGCAAAAGTCAGGATCTCTGGCTGCAGCTTTCTCCACCTTGGCAGTAATGTGTTTAGAGTACACTGCTAAGGTAAAGGTCATAACAAACCTCAGTCCGAAAGCTGTCGGCCATGATTGTGCCCCACCAACTGGAGACCTTCAAGGTCATGGCACTGCTCAAAGATGGTCTGAGCCAGATGGACGGGTCTGGAAGCAAGAATATATTCTAACCTGATGATGGTTCTGTGGCCACGCTACGTCCTAATTGCAACGGATATGGCAGAGGTACTTCCTACTTGCAGCAATCTTCTTTTCTGTGTGTTTTAGAGTTGTACAATAAGCACTAGCACAACTGGAGTAACAAGGATCGAAACTTCTACATTTCCTGTTGACCTCAGATGCCCACAGCTTGATGATGAACATCCACTGTGAGTGAACTACCATTCAGCATTTTTTAAGGCCTCAGGCAGAAGTTTGGTCTTGTTATTGACATCTTGGTAGGTCTTCTCAGTTCTTTTGATCAGTGCTAGGGTGTCCATTATGCAACATGAACAATGCAAGAATTGGTATGATTGAAACAGAATCAAAATCCTGTGAAAAGCATTTCATTATGCAAGTCATCTATGTACAACAAGGAAGTAAAAAAGATATGTGAAACCCTGAGAACATTCATGTAGAAGTTGTGTAAGATTCATGAACTATTACTGGTTGCCTCAGGGAGTAATTTTTTGAAATGAAACAAAATAACAAGTTTATATATAGTGGGAGTAATGGCTGATTCTAACCCTATGTTGACTCCTATATGCATAGGGTTAGGATTAAGCAATACTCCCACTTTGTAAACTTGTATGTGAGAACCACTTCTTAAAATTTCAAATTGCTTCTTATCATGTCCAAAACACAGTGGTCCCAATCTGAAACAAAAATTTGAAAAACAGTTGCCTAATCATTAGCTATTAAAACTTCTGACCATTTCTCCAGTATGGTGGGAATTGTGGACATCCACCTCCCAAAACACCCCACCTGTCACCTCCCCAACTATCCAACTGTAAATGCTTCAACACCCCACCTGTCATGCTCCCAAACACCCCACCTGTCCCTCTTCCAATACATACCTTCCCCCTCCCCAACCCCCACCCTTCCCCCTCCCCAAAACCCACCTGCCAACTCCGCAACAGCCCATCTGGCCCCCTACCAACACTCCATTTTTTCCCCTTCCCCCAACACACATCTGTCCCCGTCCACAACACCACATCTGTACAAAACACCACATCTGTCCCCATCCCCCATACCCCATCTGTTCCACCTCCCCAAACCAAATCTGGTCCCCTCCCCACAACACCCCATCGGTCCCCTCCCCAACAACCCCATCCATCCCCTCCCCAACACCCATCTTTCCCATAACAACACTCCCTTGTCCTCCCCAAAATCACACTTAGGCCAAATAAACGAGAGCATCAATAATGCATTACATACCCTCACTTATAAAGTAGCACGTACCACACATCTGTATAGCTAACAGCAGAAAGCGAAACAAAATGTTAAAAAACAAGTTGCCTATTCATGAGCCATTTTTTAAATCCTTCTGTTTCTCCAAGTGTGGTGGAGAATTGTGGACATCACACCCTCCCCAACACACCCCACCTGGCCCCTCCCCAAACCCCAAATGTCCCTCTCCACAACACCCCACCTGTCCCCTGTTTCCCGGCTGATAGATAACGAAACTACATTTTGAATGGTTAGCGCCATGTGTATTACAGGCTGATTCAGAGATTTTGAAATATATAATCTAGAACTAAAGCTAGTCCCTAAAATGCTTTTGAAATAGTTAAGTTACAGATGAATTGTATTTTTCGTTTTTCAGCAGTAGTAATGTTTATGCACATTATAACACTGCCATAGGACACCGTGTTATAACGAAATTCCAGAACCGGAATTTTATACAAAAGTTGGGTGTGATTTTCTATATGAAGGGAATGCGTTTTTTAGCCTTAGTTTGCATATTGATTAGTATGTGTACAAAGCATTATGCATATGCAGTGTTTGAAAAATGAGTGCGCCCTCATGGAGAAATCTCTTGTGAGTCAGCCTTTAACTTGGAACTGAAAAGGCCATTCTTGCCAGTAAAGGTGCGCAACGAGAGATTTGAGGCTTTTCCTGAGGTTACCTAGTGAATCATTAACAAAAATAACTTCTAGGGATCACGGAATGCACTTAAGTTTACAGAGTAAGTAACTGGTCATGGTTCGAACTACTTGTCTTGACTTGTGGACATGTTCAGCTGATGTTGGACGTTGGACTTGAATGTTGACTGTTGTCTTGGACTTGACTGAGTTCTGACTCGTATGTCCAGGAGCTTGTTGAGCATGGCATGGTTGCACTTGCACAAGGATCATTACTTTCTTTTCTCCCCAATCTGCAATAACTGAATACATGAATAAGCTTTCTGGCTTGTTACAAAAAAATACAAGGTAAACGGGGGGTAGACTGCTGGTGTTACACTGCTCACGCATCAATCTACTCATGTACTACTATGGCACTAAAACTGAAGCAGACTCGTATGCTGGGGGCTGCCATCTTTATTCCTCGATCACTAATATAAGATTAGTATACAGTAATAATTGTTACTTTTTAAAAGGGAAAGCATTTTATAATCTATATTCAAAAAATGTTATTTAAATATTGATTTCAATATTTTGCTTATTAACAAGTGATATGTTCATGATAGTAAAATTGCAGTCAACAAAGGTATTCCAGATGTCGAAGTTCACTGATTGCTACCAAGGATTTCGGACCCGTCTTCGAGTTTGAATTGCTTGCCTGCACTGCAACGAAGTAAGTACAAATTGTAAAGAATTTAAAAGAATAAATACAATCCCAGGCTATAGCGGTCAAGGGTAATCGGTGATTAAAGAAACTGTAGTGTAAAATCCTTAATTATAATGTTAAATCCTTCCATGCCAGAGGTTTTTTGACTCTCAGTTAAGACTCTAAAATGCAAGGCTGCAAAAATTTTGCACCCCAGACTGAAAATTTCTTGGCTCAAGCCCTGCTTGCCTAACCCTGCTAACCTATACTATTATCCAAATACCTTTTACAAGATAGTACGCGCGCGCCATCCAGAAGGGGCGGGGCTTGGCAGTAGATCGCACGATCACATTTACGAGCATTCACGCTTAAAAGGCCCGACTCAGTCTCAGAGATTTCCTGAGAGGGCGCCTCAATTTCCAAAATAAGTTGTTTTTTTTGCATGTACATATGCTTGTCCATCTACTAATCACTGAGTGAAATTGCTAAGCTTAAATCGAATTCCTTAATAAAGAAAATCACAACTTTGTTTTTCAAAATTCCGGATCCGGAATGTTTTGTTATACACAGTATTCCTATGGGATGTAATATACACGTAAATGGTACTGCATCAAAACGAAAAATCCGTTCATCCAAAAAAAAAAATTTTTTCGGAATGTGCATTTTAGGTTACTAACTGAGTTCTAGTTGACCATTTTTCATTTATTACACAAAAAAATAATATTTCGAAATCAATCTCTGAGTCAGACTTTTAACTACGCTTATCTCATTTTGATCTTGTAAGGGTTACTTACAAAGCGTATAGCTATAATCGGGGACAGAAACCCTTGACGAGCGCGTACTCCGGGTTTCTGCACTGCGGAAAAAACGCACTTGCATCTGATTGGCCACCGAAGGAGCCAGCCTAAGTGATACTGCTGGGACTGGGTCATCGCTGACCCAGTTATACGTGATGGTGGTATGCGCTGTCAAGGTTCTGTCCCCCCAAGTTATAGTACTCACGTGACTTGTCGAGCTATAGTATATAAGGCTTTTGACACTGCAGGTGGCTTCTATATAGTTCTGCTGAGCATAACCTTTTGTCTTCATTCATCTTTTAATATTTGGACATTATCGTATATTCCGACACGTTAAAGCGCTGATATACTATAATGTCCAAATGTTAAAAGATGAATGAAAGACAAAAAGTTATGCCTCAGCAGAACTAGGTGTAGTCGTGCAATAACAACATTTGCGATCGATTGCCATTTTTGAAGACTGACTTCGGTCTTAAAGAAATAAAGGTGCAACGAGAAATATTCCAAGTTCATCCATATTTTCTGTCAGGAATGTATGATTTCATAGATAGACGCTCAAGATTCCCTACGTTTATGGGTTACAGAAATAACTTAAAATGAAAACAAAAGGTATTTGTAGATGCTTATATTAGGCAGGCAGTTCAATCCCCGGTTACGGAAATCGGTGACCGACGAAAACGCCTGCACAAGACTGTGCGTGGGTCTCACCAAACTTTGGAATTATTTTGAGTTTCCCCGAAACACAAAATATGTAGCAAAATAAATGCTGCGAAGATCAGCCCATCTTCAAAATATAGCATTGCATGATATCCTCGTTTCCATTCCGAAAACGGATAGAGAAACGTGGTAACTTTTCTTAGTTTAAGGGCGAGTAAGTAGTTCGATGGGTGATTTTAAAAGTGTCCTCTTTGCTGCTTGCAACTGTGCGTTGTCCATTGGACAAATGCACGCTAAAATATGATAGCCTGGCACTCGGCACCACTTTCGGAGGGCTCCGGAAATATCGAAATGAAGATTTATGA
>JAMKCH010022222.1:0-39914 GCA_023653785.1 Ophioderma brevispina | reverse complement strand
AGCAAGATATTTAAAAATTTGAACAGTTCTAACAGGGGTGTTTTTGATGCATAAAAACTCAATGTGGGGTTTTGGCAAGTTTTGATTGGTTCCAAAAAGCAAGCTTTGTTTTAATGTATTAGGGTCAATTTTTATTATTTATTTATTATTTAATATTCGGCTAAGAACATCAAAAATTGAAATATACAAACATATCAAGAAAAGAAAATAGAAAAATTACAATTCAAATTGCCTCAGTGAGCTAGGCAGGAGGAAATCAGGAGCAAGAAACGCTGTCATCCAAAGGATTTGATTCCTCCGAATCACTGGGCAAAGCACCAACACAAGTGATGAAATAAAAAAATAAAAAAATTTGCTCTCTTCCATCCACATTGCAATGTTGTCAGGTCTGTGTTGAGGCGAGTATTAATTTCATCCACATGTTTACCTACATAAAACAATTTTTGAGCAATTTTTTAAAACATCTCTTCTGTAGTTCTGTGAAATGAAATATACTTGAAGCCTAAGGCATACTTTGGTTGCTATCAAAGAGTCTGCTTTGTCAAAATTGCTTTTGACTAATGGTTGCAAATGTAATTTTATTGATTGTATTAGCAGATCTCAATTATTACTAGTGGCTAGGCCATTCTCAGTTCGATTTTTCGGTATCTACTCTCCTTGCACAGTCAATTTCATAATGGGTACCTTGTTCATGATTTGATGTGCATGAAAATAGAATTAATTTCAAGAAAACTTAAAAAGATTTAAAATGATTTTTCAGGAGGATCCCCACAAAAGTTTTGGAATAGGAGCAGATTGAGTCCTCCATTGTATAGGAATGTGTTTTGTTATAATGTGCTACTCTTAGTTCATAGAATAGGTGCTTTTTTATTTTTGTTTATTTGGGCAAGGATGGCCAGTGGTGGACAGCACAACCATTCCTGAACTCATATTAAACAAGGAGTGAGAAAGAAAGTATTTATTATAAGAATTAAATTTCAAACCTGAATTGATCAAATCTGCTACTGGTCACACAGTTTCATTTTCTTTCTGTCCCAATTTAGACGAGTTGACCCATGTGAAGAAATAACCGTTCACAAAAAGTGTGTACTTTGACGTATGTGCCTTCAAATCGAACATTCCATTCAGAAGTCACGGCGGAATGCTCCGATGGCATATGCATATGAGTCTGGAGATGAAGTGAGGATATGTAGAGGAGTAGATTATGGAGAGAGAGCGGTATATACTTGCTCAAGAGGTAGGTAAAACTTTATCAGAGTTTTGGTGATTATGCTTCCGTATGGGGATTTAAATAAAACAAACATATAAAAATTGGACACTGATCAGGTCACCCACCTTTTAACCACTTTAAAAGACACTGGCACATTTTGAAAAATAGTGCACCCTCAAGATTTTAAAATTGATATTTTTGAATGGTTGTAAACCGTTTACTAGTACATTAGCCCTCACCTGAAATGAGTAAGACCAATCAGTGTCCTTAAAGGTTAACAGAATGATTGTATGAAAAAAATAAAACTCTGGCGACATTTCTTCAGCAGACGACGGAAATCACAAAGAAAACACAAGCCGCGGAGTTGATTCCCTCGGCATACACTGTTTGACTGCGTTTGTGACCTTGTGGTTTTAATTCAATGGGAACCGAGTTAGGATATTCATGTAAAACTAGGACACATGCTCTAAAAAATTAAAAACTGTATTCTTTTTTGCTGAAAAATTTCAATCAGGAAAACAATAAAATACAGAGGAAGGTGGGGGTTGTTTTCTGTAAGGGGTTCACTTCTTTATGACACTGTTATTAAATTCAGAAAACCTAATGGAAAACAGAAACCTTGCAGGTATGTGGTTGTTCGTAAGGTTTACAAATTAGAAGTGGGCCAGTCCACTTATGGAAAATACCAGATTATAATGAGCTGGCAAAGGTTTCATTTTTTTGTTCTGTGTTGCTCTGTATGTGCATTAGTGAATTTGCAGATTTGTGCGCTTTAAAAATATCATTATTTATTATTGTTATTTGCATAGTTGCATTATGGCAGCCTTCATTACACCATCTACTAAGTGAAGTGGCTTGACACTTTGGTTGGTTCCCATATTAGCAAGTCTATGTTGCTTTTTGACATTTTGACTGGACTCAAACAAAGTGTTCAGTGCTGTAACTTGTAAAGGTCACAACAGTCATATACAGGAAAGCAGTAAAAGTGTCACTAATAAGCCACCCCAGACAAATTATGCCACAATCTTGTACTTGCAACATAGATTACATAGTTTCTTCCTCAAATGGAAGGATATCACCAAAAAAAACCTGATTACAAAAAAAAAAATTCTTGAGTTCAGCAGGGTGGCAGATGTTGGAAGAGTAGAACGTATTGCTAACAAATTGGACCATGGGATAGTGGTTGTTTGAGTTAGTTGTGTTTTTTGGAGGAGGGTTTTTATTCATAACATCAAAATGAAACATTTCCTGGGCTTTTTCTGGTGTAATTAGAAAATATGAACCTTATTCTGATAGCAAAATTCTATTTGTAAAACATGTTAAAGTTGGGGGAAGGTGACGGGGGGGCATGGTGGGGGGGGGGGGGCTTTTTCGCCCCAATTTTTTTTTTCGCCCCCAGTTCCCCCCCCCCGCAGAAAGAAAATGCGGGATTTTTGTAAACAGTCGGCGATTGGCGGCCAAATGACAAAAAACATTGGGAAGGAAAGGAAATCAGCGATTTTGGGCCAAAATGGGTTAAAATCTCGAACAATTGCTACTTTGCCCCCCAGAATTTCACTTTGCCCCCCCCCATTCCCCCCCAGAAAAAGAGGTCTGGCACCGCCACTGGTGACAAGCTTAGTTGGTTGTCCCCTGCTGAAAGTATTTCGTAAGGGGAATGGAAATGAAGCAGAATATTTTTAGTATCGTGCAAATGTTAACCCATATTAACCCTGTACATAATTGGTCTCTGTATCCATATATACTTTGATGGATGTTAATGGTATTTACATGCAGTGATCCTTGGTAGAGTCACACATTTGACCCTAACATGTGTGAGGTCAAAGGTCATCTTGCGGTCATTTGGGGGTAATTGCTCCAAAATGCTTAAAGCACATTTTTTGGAGTGCACCCCCAATTTTAAGAATTGAGATTGTTGCACGATGTTGTTACTAATGTCTCGTAAACTATACCTGCGAATGGTAATGCTTAAAAATGTGTATTTATCATAGATTTTGTAATTAGAATTGGGATCCTCATTGTAATATAATTGGGCGAGAAATTGGGTGTGTTAAAGGGTGACATTAATATTAAAGCTGTTTAAGAATGAGATAAAGGTATGATTTTGAGAAACCGGTACTCTCTTTACGAGAATTGAAACCGGCAACACCATTATTTTGCTGGAAGGAAACTGGCCTAGGACCTCGTTCTTCCACTTAAAATAAAAGGTATCGCCTTGGTTTCAATTTGTCGTAAAGAGAGTACCGGTTCCCAAAAAGCATACCTTTATTCTCTAAATGGAACATATTGGGGTTATGCAACACTGATAACATTGCGTGTGAGCCACGATTTTTACCTGTGTTTGCTTGTGCAACAAACAATGGATGAACTTGCGGAATGTGAAAGAAATCGGTGTACAGTCTTGGGCTATTCAACAATGTATGCATACGATTTGATTCTTTCTTTTAATTCCTTTGGAAATGTCTTCATATTAAGCCTCTGGATTCTCATATACAGTTACTTGTGGGCCTCCACCAGAAGTGCCAAAAGCAAGCGTGTCCAGACGATGTAAGCGATGTATACGAGTCGTATGATTGGATTATATACTCCTGTATTATGGACACTATCGTATTGCTCGCAGCAATACAATGTTTGATCACTGGAGTTTGGTCAGAGCCACAAATAGAATGCAGACGTAAGTTGTCTCAGAATCAAAGTTAACTAGAACAGATATGTGAACAAGGGGTTGATGTCACTATTTTGCTGATGAGTACACTATGAGCTTGTAAAATCTCGATTCCCTTGGCACAGTTCAGTAGCCTTCATTCACCAATGTATTTATAAAATACACCCCCTGGTTTTGGGTATGATATATGATACCCAGATCACACAAGGTCAGTTCATGTCAATGTATGTACAAGTACAACCCACTGAACTGTGTCCTTGGTGGATGAGCGTATTGTAACTCATAGTGGTAGCTTATTTGGTGTCTTTCCTTGCAGTAAAAAAAATCAATTCATTTGTCAGTAAATGTTATCAATATTGTAACTTGTATTTTTTGTGAGTTGCCAGTTGGAAGGACCAGTTGGATATCCATGGTCACACTGTCTGGATAGACTTGTGTATATTTCTCATCAACCAAAAATGTAAACCTTTTCACTTCAACCACTTCAACCATAATGCAATGACCGTTTCTCTTTAAACTTAAAGGCTGACTCAGCGATTTCCCAAGGAGGGCGCCCTCAATTTTTAAACAAATTGTGGTTTTTTGCATATACATAATGCTTGTCCATATAATAACCACTGAAATAATAACCTTTGAAGTTCTACGGCAGAGATAAATCAAAAGGACCAGTATCAGCAATTTATTTTTTTACAAAAGTGCAGTTTTATACATTTATTGGTGTACTGTAACTTTTTTGGTGTCGCCATGCTGTATAAGTTATCTATGATCTTACGTTTTTAGTTAAAGGCTGACTCAGAGATTTCCCGATGAGGGCGCACTCATTTTTGAAACAAATCATGTTTTTTACATATATATAATGCTTGTCCATATACTAATCACTGTTTGAAGTCTTTCATATAGAAAATCACAACTTTGTTATAAAATTCTGGATCCGGAAATTTTGTTATACACGGTATCCTATGGCACTGTTATACAGTGTGCATAAATGTTTACTGCATGAAAACAAAAATTCTGATTCATCTCTAACTTTGGTAGTAAGCATTTTAGGTAACTATCTTTAGTTCTAGATGACTATTTTCAATTACTACACCAAAATTTATATCTCTGAGTCAGCCTTTAAAGGCCGACTCAGAGAATTTCCTGGGAGGGCACCCTCAATTTTCAAATAAATTGTGTTTTTTGCATATACATAATGTTTGTCCATATAATAATCACTGTTGAAATAACTAAGCCCAAATCGAAGTCCTTCATATAGAAAATCACAACTTTGTTTATAAATTCCGGACCCGGAAATTTTGTTATACACGGTATCCTATGGCACTGTTATACAGTGTGCATAAATGTTTACTGCATGAAAACAAAAATTCTGATTCATCTCTAACTTTGGTAGTAAGCATTTTAGGTAACTATCTTTAGTTCTAGATGACTATTTTCAATTACTACACCAAAAATTTATATCTCTGAGTCAGCCTTTAAAGGCCGACTCAGAGAATTTCCTGGGAGGGCACCCTCAATTTTCAAATAAATTGTGTTTTTTGCATATACATAATGCTTGTCCATATAATAATCACTGTTGAAATAACTAAGCCCAAATCGAAGTCCTTCATATAGAAAATCACAACTTTGTTTATAAATTCCGGACCCGGAAATTTTGTTATACACGGTATCCTATGCACTGTTATACAAATGTGTACTGCATGTAAAAATGAAAAATCCAATTCATCTCTAACTTTGGAATTGAGCATTTTAGATGATTATCTTTAGTTCTAGTTGACTATTTTTAATTACTACACAAAAAATATATATTTCGAAATCTCTGAGTCAGCCTTTAATGTGCTTTGTCACCTTTGGAACAGGTGCTTTATAAGTGCCTTGTATTATTATTATTTATCTTAAGAAAAGTTTTGGTGCTGTTCCTGATGTTGTTTATGTTTACCAGCTTGCTTGCAAAGGTTGGGAAATAGAAATGTGTTGGTGGATTAGATTTTATGTAATCAATGTTATCACATTTTGTATCTTTTATATGTATTTGTTATATAGCTAAAAGCTGTGGCTATCCTCACATTGAAAATGGATATGCAGAAGGCAGTTTTACATTTGGCAGTACAGTTGAAATGAAGTGTAACACAGGGTACGAATTACATGGATTACCATACAGGACTTGCCAAGGAGACCAGACATGGAGTGGCTTCGATCCATCTTGTGAAAGTATGTATAGAGAGTTGTAGGAAAACTTAATACAACCTGAAACTAATGATGGTTTCTGAGTGTCATGTCGCTTGCTGCTTTGATACTCTGATGAGAATACTTTTGCTTGCTCACAAATGCCATACTGCATTTCCCACCTTTGTACAGTGACGTCAGCACAAGATTTGATGGCCGCACTAGTAAACTGTGTGCGCTTGCTCAAAAAAGCGCGGTGTTTTGTACACGCGCACAGAGACGGCATATCTTGACGCATTCGTAAAAGCTGCGTCAAGGTTATGACAACACTGCACGGAGGTTGACTATGATGACTGAGTGGCAAGCAGCACTGCAGCATCTTGCAGTAAATCAGTTGCTCTGCGCAGGCCATGCAGCTTTACCCAAAGCGGCAGATCACAGGGAGTTCGTTGACTTTCATGTTGAGGAGTGTTGCCATCCATAGCATAGGGCATACATCGATTTGATTGTCTTAGAAAAACTTTGAAATGGTTTGCCCGTCGCACACCACAGCACCATATGTTTTAGCGCAAGCAGCATGACACTGACACTAACCAGGATTGTTTCCTGAGGATCATGATAAATTAACCCATTTTCCTGCTAGGTTGTTCAGTATTATTCCCTCCTCTATTTCAGGTTTAAATCTGGGTGCTGTTGTTATGGGATAAAGGATAGAGTAGCAGAGCAGATAGCAGAGAAACAATACACTTAAATTCTGATAAAAAAATTATGTTATTCAAGATGTTGGTGGTAGAATTAAAGGGATCCACATCTTCGCTTGACTTATTTCCAAAAAGTACCGTATTGTTCCTAAGAAACGCCCCGGGGGCGGTGCATTTTTAAAGAGGGGGGCGTTTATTACAGTCAAAAGGGAAAGTCAAACTCCCGCAAAAATCACCTTACACAGTTTTATAAAAGGGTTACTAGGGGATCCAAGATGGTAGTTCATACACATGAAAATCCACGAACCAGCCACTTTGTATTAGTAGAAAGCCAGTGATGGCAACAGCGATTAGGATCGGATTACGACAGTCCTGTCCATTAAATCATGCGATTTAAGGTAAGCTTAACTCATTTTCTGGAATTTTGATCCAAAAATCGTAGGGGGCCATTTATTTTATTAGAGCAGGGGCGTTTATTAGGAACAACACGGTTTAGGCGAATTTTATGCCATCTAAATATTGGTAGAGGTTTGTTTTAATACAAAATCTTTGCAAATTCAACCTTTTTTACAAGAAATTCAGAATTTGTAATGATGTACCTCAACACCTGCGGAAACTACTCCAGGTACTAATGACCAACTGATTGGTATTTGTAAGGTTGTATGATGAAGGGCCATTCTTCGGTTACATTTGTGACCAAAAACTGGTAATTTTTTACTTTCAGCCCATGCTGGTTTGTCAACGTAAACAAATTTATACTTTTACGATATTACGAACCTTCAGCCCAAAAACCTAACCAAAATAAGGTTTCCACTTTTAGATGGGTATTTTGTAATGGTTTCCCCCAAAAGTTGGTCCTGTTTGTGTGTATGGACCTCTGATGGTCAAAAAACGTGAACCAAACTTTCTTTTCCCCCAATGACAAAATAAACAATCACGTGATGGAAAGTGGATATATTATTTTTGGTTAGGGGTTAGACTCAAGGTTATTTATAATGTAAAAAGTATATCTCAGATAGTTTGATGTTGACAAAAAACAGCATATGGGTTGAAAGTTAAGTAAACAATCGCCGGTTTTGGTACAACTGACCGAAGAATGGCCTGTAACTGCCAATATCAGAGACATGGTAAGGAAAAGCTCAAAGGTGCATAGAGAGATATTATAGAGGATTTTGATTGGTATCAGAGTGCACATGGTCCAGTGGATTTATTTAAAAACGCTTGACCCACACAAGGAAGGTGCTGCAGCCAACTTATTGTGCAATGATTAAAGATTAACTCCTCTCTACCCAGGGCTAAATGGGTACTGGCATTTAATGTTGGGACGGTAACAGGCTTGCTGTAGAGGTCTGTAGCGATCCTCTAAAGCAGTGTGTTATATGGTGGAGTCTGGCGCTCCCGGTCTGACCCATTTTCCTTTGAAAAGAAAGAAATATGGGCACACTTTTCTGTGTACACAGGTCCAACCCATTTACTTTTACTTAAGGTTATATGTACATATTAGCCAATCAGAGATACTGTAAGAAGATGGTAGGCTTCAGGGGGTTATATAGAACAGAACTTGATAACTTTTTTTGGCTCATGGCACATTGTGTATGTAGCATGTGCTGATCTGGTCTATGTGCAACAGAGGTGGTGCACCGTTTTGGCGGGAAGTGGGGAAGCGGGAAGTGGGAGTACCTAGTAACTTGGGGCAAAAAGAAATATTCTTAATCTATAAAGGTCTTGCCTGATCATAACAGCCTCATCCCCAGGGTCCCCAGTTTTTACAGAATGTCAAAAATATGATATCAGAATCTTAGGGGAAAAGGATGTTGGTGTGGTGTTTATGAGTGAAAATGTGCCCTTTTTGGTCGACCCAATATAATTTTACAGAGTACTCTATGGGGATTGCAAATCACGTTTTTAGCTCTCACATCAAAAAAATAGTGAAATATTGGCGGCGAAACTGTAAGAGGGGATTTTGGGGAACGGCCCTTCTATCAAGATAAAACTTTATAGACTTCAATCGGGCCATCCCCTTTAAATATACAGGAAGGTCACCACATCCTTAAAGAGACCACAGGAATTCAATTTAGGCCACAAGCATTCATTTTCTCTGTGCCTCATTGACCTTTTACTTAAAGTAGGGTGTGCCAAAAGTATGCATATGCGAACTACAGGGCTGTATTTCTACAGCCTTTTTGCTTATGAAGATACGTCTATAGATTTGGTCTTTAGGCCTTTTCTTGAATTCAGACATTTTTTGCTGCGATATTTCATTGTACAAAAGCAAACAGACAAGTAAACATTTTCAAGCAGTATCGGGCAATTGTCAGTGCTTGATTTACATACCTGGACTTTGCGCTAGGGCTGATGAGGGGAGGTGAGGGTTAATTTATTTGCCTGCTCTCCTTGTGCCAAAAATATGATATGAACATATTAAAGGGGTTTGTTCCAATTTAGTCTATTATAAGTTATCTATTGCGTGATAACATGAGCTTTGGAAGCTCTCAAGGTGGCCTGGTTGAGCAGTAGGATCTAGTTGAGTGTTCCAACTAATTTTTACAAAGATTGAGGAGTAATATATATGGAATGCTTAGCCTTGTGTCAAAGCTAGGGATTTTTTTAGAGTTTCTGTAACCTGACTCATCTGACACTTTTTTCTGACACACTTAAGAATTCGGAAACCCTTCACAGAATAAAGCACAGGTTTATTCCATTAAAGCAATATTAGCACATTTTTTTTGAAGAGCGCCCCCAATTTTTCAAAAATTTGGAGATTTTTACACGATTGCATTGGTAACTGGCTAGTAAACTATACCTGTGAATGGTTAAGCTCGAAAATGTCTATGTGTCACAAACGAAGGTATTTTGTACTAGAATAATTAAATCATTACACTGAGCTGATTTCCTTTAAACCAATGTTGACTGAAACATATGCATTTTCCTTCTTGAGAAGTGAAATGCCCCAAAATACAAATAACACCCCTAAAGAGAAATGGAACGTCCCTACCAGTGACCCCAGGTCACACCCTGTCGGCCATTACTCTCCCTCAGTTCCGTTTTGGCCAGCTAGCTGAACGGACGTGTCCCGGTCGCGGCTCCATTTACTACTGCCAAACTTGAGATTATATTGATTTAAGACTGTGTCTTGCGGAATACTCCTAATACTACTACCACACTACCTTGGATATATAAGGATTAATATACTAAGGAATAAGCACTCTTGGACGGCAAAATTAACATGGATTTATACCTCCGACGGAGAGCTTTTTTGTGTGTATCCTTTTTTACCGCCGTGTGGTCATGTGATAATTTGTGCGGGAAAAAGGTAAACAAAGGCCGCCATTGCCGCACGTGTTTGCGTGCTTTCCATGCCTTGCTTTGTTTTGAGCCTGTTCTGTTTCTTTGTGGTTTCTACTATCAATAAAACAGTTCTATATGGGTGAGTGTGTCATTTATTTTATATATACTTGTTGTGTATTTAATAAAATATGTTGAAACTTACTTAGAAAAATTTCTTTAACCGTTTGTGACTCAGTTACCGAGACGGTTTCTTAGTCCCTTCGTTTTCGTGTCGGGAGTCCCTCCACGGCACGCTCTAATTTTTCTTGATCTGTTTCTGGACACGCGATAATCCATCTGGCTCGCGTCACCCTGTTAGGCGGCGCATAAATGCGCACGTTGTTCAGCCTCCGTCCATTTTTTCGATCCCCATGGCCTCTTTGCGATAAACTCCGGCAATGCTCCTGCACCGACTGCCTGCTTGTCTTTTTGCTTGACTATCCTCGCCCACTGTGCAAGCCTTAGTTCTCGGGTATTCTTTCCCTTACGCCAAGGAAGGGGGGGTGGTACTCCGGGCTCCCCGGTCCGGGGATCTTCCCGGGCAGCCCGGCTGCTCTGGGAGCTAGCTCCCGAGGTGGGGCCAGCCCGCTGCTTCGTCAGCGTGTTTTCCCTCGGTCGCCTCCCACTGGAATGTCGCCCCGTCAACACGCAGATACCGGCCTCTAGCTCGCCTGGTTTTAGCTCTCGGGCTTTACCGGTGCAGGCTAGCGCTTTTCACCCTGCCAATACCCATGGGGTTGCGGCGGCGGTGAACGCTCCGGTGGTGGTGAGTGTTGATGGTGACGCCCCGGTGCCCGGGGTCGATCCATCGCGCTAATGTCCCGATGCCTACGTGGTTGTAGTCCCGCCCCGCGTCTTCGGGCGCTCCGACCCGGCGACTACGTTAAGCTTCAAAACCACTTGTATAGTGTGTCGACCACGGCTGCCGGCTACGGTGACCTTTCCACGGGCTGCCGCAGGTGTCATCCACTCACCCACGCCTCGCATGACTCTCCTTGCTCGTCCGGCGATGCCACCCCCGCTGGGTACGTTCTACCGGCCGGGCCCCAGTGGGCTTGGTTTGGCGTTACGTTGCTCCGCCTTGTGGGCCCCCCGTTGAGATGCCCACCCAGCTGACCCCGTCAGCTTTGGCGTCTCATGCGGGTACACCTTCAGGGGTGACAGGTACGGGGTACCCTGTACTAGTCACTATGGTAGGTCCGTCGGTGGCGGGGCACCCCGTCCGGCGGAGCAGCCACCGTGGCTTGCTTCCCGGGGGGCTTCGTACCTGCCGCAGCAGACCTTTACGGGTTACGCTGCGCCCCCCTACGTTGCCTACCCACCCCAGTAGGGCTGGACTGCTGGGGTAAATCAGTCTGGTATGGTTTTTCAACCCGGGGCTCCTGCTTGCGGGGGCCCCACCGTCTAATGGCTTCACCGCGCCTATCCACCATCAGTGCTGCTTCATCCGTTGGTACCCAGGTGCTGGCGGGTGGTGAACTCCACCGCTCTCGATCGGTGGTTTCGCCCCGCTGCATGCAGCAACCTTTCACCCTCATAGGGGGTGGTGGTTCTGCGGCGGTACAGCCTGGTACCGGGCCTGTGGCAGGGCGCGGTGGTAATCCCACTCTGCGTGCTGTCTTAGCCTTGTCGCAATGTTACCTCTCTTCGCGGGCCGTAACGGCTCGCAGGCTCCGGGAGCGGGTTTTTTTCCCCCCCCCCCGCCTTTTCTGCGTGGAGTTCTAACCCTTTTCATTGCGACCCACCTTTCGATGGAGGTGTCTGATTGTTCTTTCTCCGTTGGCGTTGATGATCGATCCTCATTACCGCGACTCCTCCACTGGGGGAGCGTCGCCGCGGGGGTTGTTTTCTCCGCTCTGTAGGCGCGATTTTCAGCCTCACCGATGGGACTTGTCTCTTACGGGGATGTCTCATCGGTGGGTTTGTTCGTCCGCCTTCGTTGGCGTTTACCTTCAATCTCTAGCGCCACGACTTGTCTCCCTTGGGGGATGTCCTCGCCGCTCCGGCTCTTGTGCCTCCCCTCCGGGATGCCGTAGGTTTCGGCGGTACTCACGGGCCTCCTCAGGCTTATTCTGGGCAGGGTTCCCCCGTGGAGCGGGGGGACCTAGCTTAGGTAGCTTCCACTCCTTCCACGGTTTGGTCTGGGTGTGACTATCTCAGCCTATATGGTCTTGGGTCGCCGCGGTTCCTCCCCTTCGTTGCTCTGGCTTCTGCGTGCTCCTTTCTCTGCAGGTAACTCCCTCCCTTCGTCGGATGTGTCTAGCTGGGATCTCCCACCCTGCCGTTAGCTGGCCTAGCCCGCCTTTGCCTGGGGTGTGAGGCGCTTCCTGCCATGCAGCGCTTGTTGCTCTTATGCTCTCTCCGCCGAGGCCCGGACCTTAGCCTCTATGCACATGGCCCCCAGCCCTGCTGGGGTGCTTCCCGGCTGATTCCCTCGTTTTGGGGTCTCGACTGCCTAGGACCTGACGCTTTCCTTCTATGGGCTGTTTAGAGCTCTGGTCGCTGGTCGTCCCGTCGCCGCCTCTGATGGCGGCTGACTATTGATGCCACGGTGTACAAGCGCCTTCGGTTGCCACCGCGGGTCCTTTAGTATGCATACCCTTCGGAGTCTAAGGCCTTTGGCCTTGGCTAGTTTGGCGCTAGGCCTTCTAGGCCTTGTGGTCCTTGCCCCGTTGGTGCTCCGGACCGGGGTGCCCCGAGGTCGGGCCTAGTGATCAGTGCCGTCTGGCCCCGTTAATCTCCGTCTCCCGTCGGTGAGACTAGCCCGTGTATCTGCCGATGACTTCGGCCGGATAACTGGTTCTGGGTCTTTGCCTCCGACCTCCTCTGGGAGTTCGTGGTCCATGGTCATGGCGGTCCCTATCGGGCCAACCCCTTAACTTTGCCTGATCCGCGCTGACTGGGCCTGGCCTTCATCGTCTAGCCTTGCTTCTCGCCCTCTGACTTTATCTCCCTTTGGGAATACCGGCTTTGGTCTCTCATGCAGCTCTCAGCTGCTTTGCCTTCGTCGGGGCTAGACTGGCCTTAGTCTGGCCGTACGGCCTTCGGCTAACTGCCCTTCTGCTTGGTGGCTAACCACTCGCCCCCCCCTTGGGGTTGGGCCCGCGTCTGTGGGGGCTTAACTTTGGCTCCTGTCAGGGCCTATCTTAGGCCGCCTAGGCTGGGGTTAAGGATTTTTCTCCTTCCCCTCTCGGCCTTATCCCCTGTTTAGGACTTTGACCTTGTCTTTTGGCTGTTTCACCTCGCCTTCCGTCTCACTCCATGTCGACACGAATCCCTAGCCGCTGGCCCGCCCTTCAGTGGGCCTAGCCTGTTTTTGGGGCCGGTTCTCGGGCCTGGTCATTCCAGTCTAGGCGCTGGTTCTTTTGTTCCTGCTTTGGGTTTCGCTCCACCCAGGTGGATGCCCTCTACCCTCTTGGGCTCCCTCTGTTTGTTGCGGCGCTGCGGTTAGGAGGTCCTCTTTGTCTAACCTTAGCGGTGCCCAGGGCTTACTTCTCACCCCTTGGGCTAGCCCTTGATGTCGTTTGACTTTTGCCTAGATGCCACCCACCCTGGGGGCGTCTTCACCGTAGGCCCCTTCACCTCTCGTCCTGGGAGCAGGGGCTGCCTCGAAGTTTCGTCACGCTGCTCCTCGCTCGGCCGAGTGTGCTGTGACACACCCCTGGGTCCGCCTTGAAACGCGGGGCCCGGGGTGTACCCCCGTCTCATCGGGATCTGTCGGGGCAGGTTCGTCCCCTCTTCCTGCGGTCACCAGGCTTCTGTTGCGCGACCCCCCTCACTCTTGGTTACCTCACCACGCCTTAGGTCAGTTCTTACTGCCGGGCGTGGCTTGGTTTCCTGGGCCGAGTTTTTGCAGCTTGAGCTTGTGCCATTCTCCTTTTGGTATCTCTGGATTCTGTTGGCACGTTCTGTTTGCTTCGGCTCCCGTTTGATCCTTAGCGATCTGGGAGCCGTTGACGTGGCTACCCCCAGCTTGGTTCCGATTTGGGGGATCTCTGTCCCCTCTTGTCGGTCGGTCATCAGACCCTTGATCTGGACTGTAATCGGATAGGAGCATTTTTTTCGCCCAGGCGAGCAAATGTCTCCGGGGCGTTTTCACCCGCTGGAGCCATCCCATGTCTATTTTCTCAAGTTTTGGTTGACGAGTAACGTTACTCCCATTCCGAGAACAACTGGGACAAAACATCTGGTCGGTATCTTGTCCGGTCGCTCCCTTCGGTCAGTGTGGGACTTCGTTCCCCTCACAGGGCGGGACTTTGTCCCTTCCCTTCTGACATCGACTTTTTCGCTTTCCCCTCGCGGGAGATCCTGTCAGGACCGCTGGTTTCCATGGACCACCTTTTGGAGACGGCTCTTCCCCGTAGCCCATAGTTCGGATTGCGCGGCTAGGTGTTCTGCCTCCTCGATATCAAACTGAACTGTCGTTCCGTTCAGAAGATCCTTTGGGTGTTCCTAGTTTCCATGATCATTCTGTTCTCTTTCTCGACCTGTCACCTCCTCTGTTTGCAGTCGCCAACTGGGCCTGGGTCTCCGCTTTGACATCTCTTCTCGAGCTGCTCGAGCATCTCGAGATACTTCCCTAGTATCTCGGATAGCTTCTCGAGCCTCTAGGAAGCTTCGTTTCGGGTCGCCCCTTGGGTTAACCCTTACTTCCGTGAAGCTTCCTTTTAGCCCCTTCTCCTGGTAGATTTCTTAGTGTTTCGCCCACTTCGTCTCCCGTTCGGGCCGGATCGCCGTCCTTGCCCGGTTCGGGGGAGTGCTAGCTCTGACTGCCTTAACCGCTATCGGCACGGATGCCGTGATTCCCGGTTATCAGAGGATTGCCTCGTTCATCCCTCGTTAAGTTTTTCTGTCTGCTTTTTTCCGAGTCGAGGCCCTGTATTGTCCCCCTATCCCGCTTGTCAGCGTGGGGTGAGACTATTTCACTTTAAGGCTTGGTTAGCAACTCCGTCGTCCATCGATCCGGACCTCTTTTGTACCTATAAACTCAGCCATCCACAGTGGAAGGTTGTTTGGTTCATCCTTCGATGACGTTGGCATGTCCCATTAACTCCTGAAGGGTGCGTGTTTCCGGTCCCGACTCGAAAGTTAGTTCCCTCTTGGGATCTATTCTTTATCGGCGGATTTCTTGGCGTAGCCCCCGATTGTCCCTCGGGTGCGGCATCGCTCTAGTTTCTGCCTCTATTACACTTTCGGGTCGCCTCCCCGGTTGAATGCGCTCGGCGATTTCTTTCTCCTCGTTAGCTTTTCTCCCGGGTCGGGATTGGGTTTAGCTTCCAACCCTCTGTTCAGGGCGGTTTTTATCCCCGCTAAT
Organism: Ophioderma brevispina; assembly: GCA_023653785.1. Taxonomy (NCBI): domain Eukaryota; kingdom Metazoa; phylum Echinodermata; class Ophiuroidea; order Amphilepidida; family Ophiodermatidae; genus Ophioderma; species Ophioderma brevispina. The sequence goes on along the minus strand of JAMKCH010022222.1, from coordinate 24,534 downwards.
CCTTCAGCATCTCTCTCTCCCCTCGGTCAGTCATGTCCTCTTCCCGTTGGGTTCGTCTGTGGTGTTACATTCGGGCTCCCGCTCTCGGGAGCCCGTTCGTCCGTTTTTTGGGGTAGGCTTCTCCTGTCCCGCGTCTTTACGCGGGTCGGCCTTGCGTTTCATTGAGTCCTCGAGCTACTTGCGAGCCCGTGAAGCCTTGTTCTTTGCCATTGCCTCGAGGGCGCTCTCGGCCTTTGTCTGGGGCCTCCTGCGCTCTCCCGTCTCAGAGTTTTTCTTCTCGCCTATTCCTTAGGCTTGATCTTTCTCTGTTGGAATCTCTGCACTGGCTCTGTTCCAAAAGACTTTAGCCAGGTCATTTAAACACAATATAAAAGTGTCAGGTCCTGATGCTCACCCCTGGTGTATGCCACCCTTTAGGTGAGTTTTTCTGTGCCCTGACTTTTTGGAATCTAGATTCCATGTGTTTTCATGCCCTGGCGTTTTTCGTTCCAACCTTTGGCTGCACCTTTCGACCCGCTCTCTATTATGTTCCACCTCCGACTAGTAGGAGCTAGTCTGGTGTTGATTGAAAATATTCATTCAACGAAGGTTAATGCATATGTTTCAGTCAACATTGGTTTAAAGGAAATCAGCTCAGTGTAATGATTTAGTCAAAAACATGTTATGTTTTATAAATCATATAACTGAGGCCTGATTTCCTTTCCAATGTTGACTTCCCACTCCGTCCCTACCCCACAACATAATAGTTCGTGCGTCTGTGTGGGCTTGGGCCAAAGGAGCTAAGAAGAGTAATGGCCGACAGGGTGTGACCTGGGGTCACTGGTAGGGACGTTCCATTTCTCTTTAGGGGTGTTATTTGTATTTTGGGGCATTTCACTTCTCAAGAAGGAAAATGCATATGTTTCAGTCAACATTGGAAAGGAAATCAGGCCTCAGTTATATGATTATAAAACATAACATGTTTTTGACCAATTTTACAGGAAATCATGGTTATTTAAATGAATTATGATAATTGTTGGAAACTGCCTTCCAATTGAAATAGCCGGGCACTAGCGCCCCCCAAAATGTAAGTGTTTACGCTCATCCATTAGTTGTTTTAATAGTTCAGGCAAACCAAGTTAGAGAGGTTATTTTCTCGAGGTGGCACTATTTCATCATGGACGGACATAAACATAGCATTTCCAGCTCTGCCGTTAAGTCCAATCTGGGATCCCAATTCTAATTACAAAATCGCTTATTTTGTGATAAATACGCATTTTTAGCATTCTCGTTCGCAGGTATAGTTTCCAGACAATTACCAACGTAACTGTGCAAAAATATCAAATTTTGAAAATTGGGGGCGCCCTTCAAAAAATGTGCTAATATTGCTTTAAGGTTTTTTTTTTTTTTTTTTTTTAGTATATTAGAAAAAAGTGTCAGGTGGGTCAGGTTACGGAAACTCCTGAATAATTTAGTGTTATTGTAAAAAACATGCAAAATAAGTGGTCTTGTCCCTTTACCCCCACAGCAAGATAATATTGAGGGGGAGTAACAATTGCACATGACATGTTTTGTTTTAGTTTTGGAATGTCCAGCATTATCTTCTCCAAGTGATGGTGTAATTCGAGGCAGAGATTTCACCTATGGAAAGCAAGTGTCCTATGACTGTGACAGTGGTTACATAGTGGAGGGTAGTGAAGTGAGAGAATGTCAAGCAGATGGAACATGGAGTGGTGAGCCAACATATTGCAGAGGTAAATACACTCGTGGGGTTGGAAGTGGGGTCCCACATATTACGAGTCATGACTTTTTGACATGATGGCAAATTGGGGTCATAAAATTGTCACATTCAAATTGGAGGGGTCTTGAGTTTCTAATTCATCAACTCAAAATGGCTTTCAAGTATTGATATAAATGCCATGAAGTAGTCTCTGAGTGCATTTGAAATTCAAACATTTCAGGCCCTTAAGCCAGTACCAACCTGAGATTTTGGGGTATTCAACACAAAACGCCATACAGGGATGTGCCGCAAACACAGGTCTCATTTTAAGCCTTCTGGTATATCAGTGACCCTGTTTTCATGTCAATTTTGGTATAGCAATGTGTTGCTTTTTAAATTTTTCTTGAATTTGTTGGACAATTTGTCAAATTTTCTCAAAATTGTCAAAATTTGCTAAAAAGATCAAAATTTTGAGGAAATTTTGTGTTAAGTTTTGCCCAAAATCTACATTTCTGGTATAGCCATGGGTCCATTTTCAGCAAAAACAGAGGGATAAAATTCACATAGATCTTATTATTAAATTTGGACCATGCGAAAACATGGTGAGTTTTGTTTTGTGTGGTTCTAAATCTTGAGAGAGGTGACAAGGAGAAATGGAACTTATATCAAGATTTGAGTGATAAAATGCATATCAAATAATAATAATAATAATAATAATAACTGGTTTATTACATCACTGGCATTGGTCTCCATAATTCGGTGAATGTTTCACTACATTTTAATGGCTTCAGAAACAACAGTAAAATATAATGAAAGTTGTAATTAATTAAGCAAGTTTACTGGTGAAAACTGGCATGTACGTACATATGAAATTTTAATATTGATGTTTTTACATACATACATACATACAGGGGGATTTATAAGGCGCCTATACAAGGAGATCTAGGCGCCATACAAACAATGAGCAAGATAAGTAACAAAACACAAAACAAAGAACAACCAAGCAAGCAAAACTTAATAATTTGGATACAGATGTGACTTAAGCAACTTCTTGAAACTGATGATGTTTGGTGCTTCCCGGATAGAAACGGGAAGTGTGTTCCAAGCACGTGGTCCAGCAACAGCGAAAGCATGGTCACCAATTGCTTTATATGTTTTAGGAACGTATAGTCTGGTTATGTCTTTTGCAGAGCGAGAACCGGTAACAGTGGATGAAAGAAGATGAATGTCATTGCATAAATAAATGGGAGCATCATGGTTTACACATTGGTATATAAGAACGAGGAGTTTGAAATTTAGTCTTTGTCTGACAGGAAGCCAGTGCAGTCTGTGGAGATATGGAGAGATGTGTTCATGCCTTTTGAGACCAAAAATTATACGAGCGGCTTTGTTTTGTATTCGCTGGAGTTTATTGAGATTTGTTTCATTTAGTCCAGTTAGCATTGAATTTCCGTAGTCCATGCAAGATTTGAGTTTGCGACAAAGTTCGGCAACATGTTTATCCATCGACATTTTCTGATCAAAAATATCCCAAGATTGCGTACAGTTGTAACTGGTTTGACGATTGTGGACCCAACCTGTAACTGGAGAGGAGGTACTGTTCTAAGATGGTGAGAAGAACCATATTAAGAATTCTGTTTTGTCCATATTCAACTTGAGCTTGTTTACTGTCATCTATGTATTGATATCATGTATACAATCTTGTAAGCGTTTGAGTGCATTGACGTGATCGCTGGGAATTGTTGGATCAAAAGAGACGTACACTTGCGAGTCGTCCGCATAAAAATGGACAGATAACTCATATCTGGTGATGATCTTGCCAAGTGGATGCGTGTATTTTGTAAAAACAAGTGGTCCCATTATGGACCCTTGTGGCACCCCACAATCAAGAGGAATGTCATGAGAATATGCTCCGTCGATGGAAACACGGCTGCGTCTTGGCGACATATACGTTCTACACCAGTCAAGAGGGGCACCTGTTATTCCAAAGGGGTTCTGAAGACGGTTAAGAAGCGTGACATGATCTATCGTGTCAAACGCTGCCGTTAAGTCAAACATAACTAAAAGAACAACACGGTTTCTATCAAGTTGGTGGAGAATGTCACTCTTTACCTTTTAAGAGAGCCGTTTCAGTGCTATGCCTTTTACGATATGCGGACTGAAACGGGTCATCTAAGTTATTATCGGCAAAGTGGTCTCTTAAGGATGAACAATACCTTTAGGGAAAATATTTAAATATTTGTATCTTGCAAGCCATGGAAATGTCAATATAGTGTCATGGGAGTGTCTCTATATATAAAAAAAAAAGTCGGTGAAGAGCTGTCTGTTCAACCTGTAGTTACAGAATCAAAAGTGAAAACAAGCTCAAAATTCTTCAAAGCTTCAAGAGAGGGAAGAACAAGAAGGATATTTTATCTTCTCTTTACATCCTTTTAAAGCTAGGAAGCAACAAATATGTTCCAATGGACGCATGACTTGTACTTGTTGGTATATACTGACTCGGAACTATGAAAAGAGTTATTATATATTTTGATAATTTCCCAAAATTGGGTTACTAACACCAAAATACTGTATGGATATCCTACGCCTCATATACCCGTATTCCATTTCATGGTTTTCTTTACATTATACTTTTCTTTTGTAGAAATCGACTGTGGTGAGCCAGTAGCTGACAACTCGCCTAATTGGCCTCAAGTACAAGAACTCATTGGTGGGCAAAGACTGGATGGCACTTTTGGATATCAAGATGTTGCATACTATCAGTGTGACATTGGATACAGACTGCAGGGTAGTGCCTCAGCACATTGCAAGGCAGATGAAACATGGAGTCATCCAGTACCCAAGTGTATAGGTAAATACGGACACATTAGCCCAGATTCGTTTGGTGGTTTCATTGTTTGAGTGCAGTGAAGCTGAACCATTGCTAAAGCTAGCGAGACATAGGCAAATTCTGGCCAGAACCTGCTCTTGATTTCTAGACAAAATGTCTCGCCTCTAGGTTGTTTTTCAATGAAACTGTAACCTGTTATCATCTGGTCTGCCCACAAAATCATTGTGACTGCATTTAACCACAGGTCAATCCTTACTGATAAAATCCTTGGTGTGGGAAGCCCAGGAAATTTGCCAAGCACGGGTCCAGGTAAAGGGTTAAAATAACAAATTCCAAACTTTTGTTCCTTTAATTGATATTGTAATATCAATAGGCTTACTTATTATATCTTGTACATCTGCTATGCTTGTTTGATGCATTCAGTCATTCGCACTTTCATGCTGAGCAGACGGATCTAGATATGAAGTTTGAGGAACTTCTCACCCACTCTTTGTGAAGTCTTTCATTTAACCCATGAAGTGTTGCTGGTGGAAGTGAAATGATAAATGTTTCTGTCCTCCACGTGTTGCCCAAGTTCATTACAAAGATGTTCCAATGAGTGAAAGATCTGGTTGACCTGGATGGCCTTGGGAGCACTAAATGTATGGTTGTTCAAACAGAGTATCATAAGTAATTCTTGCTTGTGTGGTTTGACATTGTTTTGCTGGAAGACAGTGGTGTTATGTGTAACATTTCACAGTTATGTACCAGCTATTGGTCATGAGTAGCCTTGTGTGTCCTTTCCATGTAAATCACCCAAATCATCACCGATCCTCCACAATAGTCATGTTCCTTAAAGGAGAACCATCTATAATCGTATTATTTAAGTCTGGGGCACGCACAGCCAAAACACCGCGTATGTGCGGTCCTTAACTGGAAAGTGTATGTTCCACTGCACTTGAAACGGCAATATAGTTGTTTGTTATATGCAGGGCGCAGTACTAGGGGCGTAGTCGTGCGTAAGTTAAATGCATGAATGAACACTTGGATCAAGCCTCTCTGTGCGTAGCCGTTGTCCAGAATTTAAAGAATACGGATTATAAGAGTAACTTCTGCAAATACGCTATAAAACTAATTATGAACACACATCGAGTGGTTTGATGAAAAAATGGAATTATACTAACCCTAAAAATGAATTCAACATTTATCTGACCACGCCCTATTTGAAATTCGCAGGTAGTGTATATGGGATTCTATATGTGTATGCGACTACCCGGACGGCCACCCACCCCAAGAGACCCGGTCAATACCCATGTACCACGTGACGCTTTCATAGTGTACATTTCCTATGGCATGTATGCCGCAAACGTGCCGATCGTATCGCATAACATGTTATAACATATATAGCTACGTGGATTTGTGACGAGTTATTACACTTCCTCTACTATTGTGTGCACTGAATTTACACCATCGCAGCATGGTCAGAACTAGGACCCCCCCCCCCCCCCCCCGGTCATGTAACTCGTCATTGTTGCCACGGTTAATATATTCCCGTTTTCCGTTTGAATCCAACGCACCCCACGACCCCCGTATACCTGGTACAAGACCTGGAACATACCTTCACTATCCCAGACCAACGATAGCCAGGATATAAAGATATTATAGGCGCCTGTCTTTATTCACCCCTAACGCCCGGTCACTTGCGGCCTTGAGCTTAGCCTTTATCATCGGCCCGCGTTGCGCAATATCACTCCGCGACACCCACAACACGGCGCATACTTTCTAATAAATCGAGAAGACGTAGTTCATCGTAGCCCTGGTTCATCGGAGGGTAGGGGATAAACAAACGTTGGGTTTGTAACAAGGGTTGACGTTTGGCACCCTTTATGACCATTTTTCTTTGGATTGTTTCTACCTTGCAAGTGAAACGAATAGGCATTCTAAAATAACATGTTATTTCCTAACTACGCGGCACCATTCCAGTCTCTTCCGTTTCTCCCGTACCTTCAAATGGTCCGACTAGAACTGTGACGTAGCATAGGACAGCCCCTATGGACCATTGCAAGATCCCGAAATGCATCTCATTCGGTGCCCATTCGGTGCCCATTTCCATCCAAAAAAAATAAAATGTTAAAAAAATTTGTTGTTCTTTCGAGTCGCGAAGCAGTGCCCAAAATTACAATACAAAGTACCTTTTCACGTGAAGCTAACTTACAAAAATGTAGAAGAAGATCTATGGAACAAAAACAAATCGAGGCACTGGTGTTTTGAATCATCACGCCAAAACGTGATATTTTCGACGTAACTATGCTGTGGCCCTACTAGTGCCCTAGTGCACATAACTAAATTGGTGCAGTAAGCCTGTTTTATTTAATTTCCCTTTTTGTAAAAGCAAAGAAATCCTATGATTTGTACTGCTGTCATTACCCAAGACTCATGTGACGTTAATGATTTGTTTGTTTTTTTTCATATTAAAGAATCTCCACCTCCACCTCAACAACCACAGTTTCAATTGACAACACGAGTAAGTTTGAACACTGAACTGGCCCAAGCAACAGGCAATGTTACATGGTCTGATCACCAGAGGTGTCGATAACTCCCTCAGGCTCTTAATCATACAACAAACCATCAATCTGGGACTTTGTTTCCAATTGCAACCAACTGTCACTTTAACTCTTACCCGACCCCTCAGGAAATATAGCTACAGCTGAACTTCCGGTTACTGAACAGTAGGTGGAGGAATTCAGTAATTAACCACCAAATTAAAACAATAATATCACCCATTTTCAAAGTGCACCCTCAAATTTTCACAATTTGGATTTTTGCACAGTTGTGTTGTAATTGTGTCTGTAACCTATACACCGGGAACAACGATGCTAAAAAAAAAAAGTGTGTATGTGATTTGGTCATAGGCAAGGAAAGTTTGTGTAGTTAAAATCGGGATCCCGATTGAATTTAACGTCGGCAGGCTGGAAACGCAAATCTTATAATCTGTTCATGAAGTAGTGGCACATCACAAAAAAAAAAAAACAAATGACTTCTAACTAACTAACTTGCCTGAACCGACGGGAACAACTAATGGAAGAGTGTAGACACGTACTTGGCGTAAATTTCCCGGCTATTCATATTCAAAGACATTTCCACCGCAGCCTTGATTATTATCGTAGGTCTTTGGATATTAGTCTAATTACAAAATTCCTAATTCCTTCTTTTGTGACACATCCAAGACTTTTTGAGCTCTACATTCACACTATATTTTGCTAATCCAATTATACAATGCAACCGTGCAAAAATCAGCAAATATTTGTAAATTGGGGCATTTTTCAACAAAATGTGCTGTTAGTGCTTTAAAAACCCAAAATTACGTCGGTTTGGAATTCTTTCTCGCGTGGTAACCTATACGCTACTCTGTGTCATCGCAAAGCAGCTACGTGCAGATGCATGCTGGCCCATTGCGATGCATTAGCTGCAAGATTAAACCAAGTTGCTGGGTGTACAGTGTCGTGTCTCAACAATAGCCACTTTAATGGCTATCCTGTAGTTTAGTTGCCCATTAGATGAAAAGAAGGTACATGTGGTGCATGAGCCACTCCATATCTACTCTGCAGTTACTACACCCTTATATTCGTCTCAGCTACACCGCTGTGTAGATAATAAGCAACTTGAGGGCACTATGCATTCCTTCTCTCTTTAGCATTTTGTTGTTTTTTTTAAAGAAAAGCATTATGAAATTTGAACCTGACATCAAAACCTCTTATTGTATGCAAAATGTATGTATACTAAAATATTTAAAAAAAAAAAAGACCATGAGAAATACCAAAAAAAGGGTCAAAAGCAGATTTGTGGCCTGCTACTGGCTGCTGGCATAGATCTAGTGGATATGTCATCCATGTTGACTCCATAGTAGCTACATGAGTATGTAGTACAAAGTGTTAGTACATATGAAAGCAAGGTTGAAACTTTAAAGGTGGGTGACCTGGTCAACAACCCCGCCCCCACTTTACCCATCAAAATTGAGATTTTGGTATCAGTAGAAAATGCATTATATTTTTCTCATTACCCCATTGAAGTCCAAGGTAAGGGATATGTTTCCTTTTTGATATTATAAACAAAAACTTACCCAAATGTGGTCAACCATACTAGCTCACTATAATAACTCCATGCTCCCATGAATAAACTGGTCATGCCTAGAAGGTTTATCTGTCCCTGAATTGTGTGTTTTTGCAATAACCACAATACATTTTAATCTTTCAAAATCATTGAAGTCACAAAATTCTCAATGGAGAAATAAGTTCAGATGGATACTCAGTAGGAGGGAGGAGAGAGAGAGAGGGGAGAGAGTGAAAAAAGAGAAAGAAAGAGAGAAAGAGAGAGAGAGAGAGAGAAAGAAAGAAACAATATCATGTTCTCTCTTTGTTTTCTTTTCTGTAAAGATCCTGAATTACCAGAGTTCACCTTTGTACCTCCTGATGTGACAGAAAATAATACAATTGGCCTGAACACGGGCATTGCCAGTTGGGCTGACGCCACAGCACAAGATAACTCTGGCTTTGTCACTGTGACATCAAACCATCCGTCTGGATCTTCATTTCCTATTGGTGAAACTGTTGTAGTCTTCACAGCTGCTGACACCTCTGGAAATACTGCTCCTGCCCAACTTATGGTTAAAATAAATGGTACGTAGCAGTTGACTCAAATGTTGATATTGTAAAATAATAATAATAATATTAATAATTATAATAATAATAATAATAATTGTGCTGACTTGATGGGGTGGTCACAAGGTGAGTTTTAGCTTAACAGATGATGCAAGAAGCAAGGCACTTTATCTTGCTTGCCTCATCGACCTAAGCAATATTTGGGTAGTTGTTATGTGAAATGCTATGATCTAAGTGCTGATAGGATTGTGCGCTTGACCAGTAGTCGGCCTGGCTGAAATGGAATGATTTTGACAATTTCCTGATGGCAGCATCATAATAATAGCATTAGGCAACAGCAATTTCAATCCTCTGGAAAAAGGTGCTACACACAAATGTCAGTATTGTTATATCGTTATCGTTAACCATGCTGATCATTGAGAGTTACTTGTTTATTTAGGGTACTGCTATACTTCCAGAACTCGCATGTCATCATGCCTACTGATTTGTTGAGCTTTGAATGAAGAATGCGTCATATATTGTAGTGTGCACGCAAAGCGACACATCTATACTACTAAAAACATGAGATCTGTCTGGCTGTCCGGCTGTGCATTTTTTTGGTTTTGACATATGGGGCTGTCTGACCTTTGCTTGCAGGATTTCAGAGTGACTCAAAAGGTCAAAGGCCATCTGGAGGTCAATTTGCATAGAAATGTCCTATGACCACCAAATTTGGTAAACCTGAGCAAAGAACAAATCTGAGGTCAAAGGTCACACACAGGTCAAAGGCCATAATCACTTGGGAAAGAAAGCCAGGTAATTACAAAAGCCGGATGACTGCCTAGTAGGGATTACTTTGGTAGTGCGTATGTATGTATGGTATGTGGCCGTTTGTGGTAAAAATGTTAACCCTGCACTTATTGAACATATACAGATTGATCAATTAACTTCACACTTATTCAGAGGAACCACTGGCTCAAGACTCATATGGGGTGTACACAGATTGACCTCTAATGCCCCATGTGACCTCTAACCCCTTTCACAAACTGCGATAACAGATGACACATGCATTCCGGGCAACACTGTATTTCAAAAAATAAATTAAGAACATTATTTTGTTACTTTCTTTTTACATATTCTTACAGATGTTGAAGCTCCGGTGTTTAAATCACCCAACAACATAAATGAAGCAGTAGATACTGGCAAACGCATGGCAAATGTAACATGGCCTGACCCTGTTGTGACAGATAATGATAAAGTGCATAACGTTACATGTGACCATGCATCTGGAGACAGTTTCAACATTGGTGACACAAAAGTGACATGCGTAGCATTTGATGTGTCAGGAAATAGTGCTATGCATTCATTTATTGTTACTGTTGAAGGTAGGCTACATACATAAAAGGGATATAATAGTCATTTTCTTGCAAACTAGATTCCCATTTGATTTAAATTTTGTGATTTATAAATTGTCAACTGAAAACTACATGCAATTAAAAGTAGAAATACCCTGAGTGACAGACCTAAATGCAATTATTTTGCATTTTGCAGTAAAAAAGTCCTGGATAGAACCAATTTTGTGTGTGTGCATCAAATGTGCACAAATGGATGCACAACCCATTCACTTTATGCAAACTGCTATTTTGTACTCTTGAATAAGATTACCATGATCTTTTTTTTTTTGTTCAGACATATTAATACAAAGAATTTTGAAAAGAATATAAAGCTGAGTTGTTAAGTGATTTAACTACAACTGTCATATTTGACCAAAAACTACAACATTTTGTCAAAATATGTTTTGGTCCAAACTGTTTGTATTTAATATATTTAACAATATGGTCAGTCCAAGAAGGTCATAAGTGCAGTAGCTGCCATGTGATACATATTGAGGGTTGACAAACAGAAGGACGTAACTCAGCACTGAAAGAAATATTAAAGAATTTCTTTAATTCTGCTGTTCATAATTAAAAATTGTTCTTTGTTTATGTAATGTTTGCTTACAGTACCATATATGAGCTTATGAGCTTATGAGATGTTTACATTTTGAATAATGAATAGATTTGCTTAGTAGAAAATATTGAACATCACATTTCTCAAAAGCAGTATTGCAGCAGAATTAAAGAAATTCTTTAATATTTCTTTCAGTGCTGAGTTACGTCCTTCTGATTGTCAACCCTCGAATTATGTGTCCTGCCATGCATTAAGATAACTCTCACTTTGTCTTTCTTTGAGTCAGTGGCTCTTGAAATGGTTCTTCGGGTGACGCAGTTGCCTGAAGAACCATTTCAAGAGCCAATGACCAAAATCTTGGTAAAATAGTATAGTTGATGGGAATTTGTGACGATTGGCAGCTATTGCACTTACAACCTCCTCAAGAAACAAAATAACCACTAGCACATGGATTGGTAAAAAGGGGGTTGTGCATTTAATGGTAAAAGAATATAATTGGCACAGAAAGTGCTGTTTCTTCTGAAGAAATAATTGGTTTTTACTAACCATTCAACATGACTTCCTTATCCACTTTATTGCCCACAAAATCATAGCTGGCTTCCTTGATGATTTTGCGTTGAACATTAGGAAGCAATTGCCTGCAAGGGGTGCTCTTTGTCGGTTCCACTCCACTGCGCTAAAACAATGGGAGTTCTGGGTCAGAAGTGGCCCAGTTGGCGATAGAGGGGTTATTTTTCGTTATGGTAGTAGCTGTCAGTTTAAAGGTTAATAAGTGGTCAAAAGCTGCACAGCTGCACCCTCTCTTGATTGCAGCAAATTATGTAGCAAAGGCAAAATGTAAGGGCTTACTAATTTTACAAATGATATCATCGCCTGCATCACATACTGTCGTATTTCACATTTTGGGGTTTTTGCGAAATTTCGCCTAATTACTTCATTGAATTCTTGCCATCCACAAACTTTCAAATGTGAGGATGCCTAATTAATTAGTTTATAATTATAGATTTTTGTCATTTTCCTCAAAATCATCATACCCATATTTCACATACTGTCATTTTAAAATCACCATTCATTTACATGTGTTTGATATAGCGTTCTATTTTGCTGATCGCAAAAAAAAACCCAATTTCACATACAGATCTATTTTGACGTATTTCCGTCGTTCTTTCATAACCAAACTTTTCACATAGTGATTTATTCTATATACATTGAAAAATAATAATATGCGTCATATTTTGCAATATACATTTTTTGTGATTTCACATACAGACTTAAAACTTTGTAGCCTAATTAAGATAATGTAATTGTAGTTTTAAGTTGCATTTATAGTTAATTTTGGACTTTAAAATGTTTCCTTCAAAACCGTAAAGTCTAGATGTTTCTTTTTTGCTTCGTTTTAACCATAGACATGAAATGTCGTGGTAGATTTTGAATTGCGATTTTCTCAGAAAACATGTTTTGTAAAATACAACAGTATGTGATGTGTGCGACGATATTTTAGGTGTTAAGATTTCTTAAAGAATTTTTAACCTGAGAATATCTCTGAGTAGAACCGCAGCATTATTATTAAGGAATAAAAAGTTTAGTTTGTTAGGTAGCAAGGTGTGTGAAACATTTGCAATAGCTTCTCAATCATTTCATCGAAAGGTGCATGTTTTCTTTCACCACATTATTGCACATCCCAACATTCACTGTCATGTTTGTCATTGTATTGTGTTGTGTCTATGTGTGTGCTTCTCTAAACAGAACTTCCAACAACCACCACCCTCCCTACTACAACTCCTTCCACTACTACTACCACTACAACTACTGCTAAGAATAGGACTGAGCCCTCTATTAGCACTGGTAACGGATTTGTCTTTTATTATTGCATGGCATGTGATAGTTGATTTCCACAGAAGGGCATAATGGTCAAACCACCCTGCACCATTCTACTAACCAAAATAGCAAAGCCACCTGCCTAATATTTAATTTTTGATGGTTTTAAGTTGACAATAGAATATATTTCCAAAGAGTATATTTCCCAGCCTGGTTTGAATATTGGGTAAATATTACCCAAATGTTTCATTTCACTCCATATATCAGTAAACATGAAAAAACATAAGTAATTTTCTACAGCTTTTTATCACACTTCTTACAGCATGATAATTGAATACTAACATGCCTTATTCTGGGATGAATGTTAGTCCCAGCCTTATTTCAGCATGTCAATAACACTGAAGGATTGAGAATTTTCAGTCATTTACATCGCAATAGTTTTAAAAAGGTGATGGTAGCACAAGTGAATTGGTTAGATGAAGACAATTTAGTTCCCTTTTGTTCACAAAGTGAATGAAATTTAATAATTTGTCTTGTCCCTTGAGCTTGCTCAGAGCAAGTAAAAGTCACTATTTCTGTATGTCTATGTAATATGTATGTCCGGTCATTTTGGTTAAAGTTTTGTGGTTCAAGTTTGTCATTTTTATCTCTTGCCCAAACACTTGGGCCAATTGCAGAAAAACTTGATCAAAAGAACCACTGCCCCAAGGTTCATATGTGGTGTACTTCAATTGTGGCAAGATTTCATTTGGGTAGATTAAAGGGGAATTCTTTGAAAATCTACCCATTCGTTTTCCCGCTACAAATCAAATGCTACGATCACCAAATTTGGTCAGTATAAGCACTAACCCAAGGCCCATAAGAGGTATACACAGATTAAGGTCAAAAGGTTATGTGGGTGGATTAAAGGGGCGTTTTGTCATCTTCTGAAGTCTTACATGTGCAAATACCAAACATTTTCTGATTGCGATGAGGGTCAAGACACATGGTTAACAGCAACTACTGCTCCTTGCCTGTAACATTCAAATTAAAGGCACTATCAGTGATTTGCGAAATCAGAAAATCAAAAAAATCTTCAAAAATCAGATTTTTGCATATCTGTAACAAGTACAGGTGTCCTAGCATGCCCTGCAAATGATAAGACCAGAAGTGACCTAATAAGTACAAAATCGGATGTTTTAGTCATTGCTGTCCTTACGGACACTTACTACAACACGTAATTGAATGGAGATCCATATCTTTGAACACTGCCATTTGCTTCCTTTTCTGTCAATGCTTTAGTTGTAAAAAGTAACTTATGAGGATTCTACAGATATATGCTTCACTTTTAAGCTATTTCAAATTTCAAATATTTTGACTCATTTGGATAAATCACTGATAGTGTCTTTAAGCTTTAATCGATGGCAGGTAATACAGCTGAGAATGAAGCAGCTTATTGTAGTTTGTGAAACGAAACAAAATGGGCTCAGTGCACCCGTTGTGCAGGTAAACCAATGGAGGCAGTAAGCTGCTTCATGTCACAAAGTATAATAAACCAATAAAACCAACTTAAATTGCTTGCAGTCTAGTACGGCTGGCCACAAGCTATGTTACCAAAATACTGACCTCAGCCTAGATTTAAAGGTGCATTTTGTGATATCAGCACCTTCTGTTTTGTTCATTGATCACTAGATATCCTTGAGAAAAGCTTATTTTCAAAATTTGAGGTGATCCCGATCTTGCGGTTTTGTGTTATGGGCAATTGCTCGTTTCCCACGGTCCCATAGACTACTGTGCTGTAATTTCTGTCCGTTTGGACGGAAAATACAAAATTGCGAATTTCTTACAGATGCAACCAAATTTGCACGTAAGATTGGACACACATGGATTACTAAGGCTTACGGTTCAGATGATATAAAAATCTCAACATTTTTAGGTAAGTCTGGGGGGACAAGGCTGTGGATCACGAAATGCCCCTTTAAGCATACCTTGTTCTCTATTTTATAGTAGAGCCTGACACTCCATACACCACCAACCAACTTTTGTGTGAAACTTACTTTTGGTTTGATGAAAGTTGCAATAAATCATACTACAATGGCCTATAATAGATTAGTGCTCATACTTATGATTATATAAACAGCACTCTTTGCATTATATCTTTGGAAAGAAATGGTTTTGGAGACTGAAATTTCAAGAAAATAATGACAAAAATATAGTCTTTCATATATATTATAATTTGGCTCATGCTGTATGTGTGTGTGTTTGTGTGTATGTTAATAAAAGGCACTGTCAATTTTCACTCAAATAGCACCAAATTCACATGAAAGACAGAACTGGCGTTGGTCGTACAAAGAACTTCCTTCACAAGATCGGAGTAGAACCATCACCAAACTGCGATTGTGGAGAGCCACAAACCATTAGCCACATCATAGATGACTGTGAGGTTTACAAGTCCCCAAGAGGAATTCCAGGCCTGATCAACCTGGATGATGAAACTATCAGCTGGTTAAAGACGGATCTTCCACTGTGATTTTGGACTTGCACGAACGAACGATGAAAGACAGAAGAATACCCAGCGGGTGTTTTAAACTATATTCAGATGAAATAGGTTCAAAAATGGCTGAAAAAACTTGTGAAAATATGCTTTGTTGCTAAGGAAAATAATGCATTTTTTTCTAAGCATTGTAACACCAGCGCATATGAGTGGACTGTTGCGACAAGAGCAATACGAGTTGAAAATCAGAAGCGCTACTGCTAATGCGCTTGCCTGCATATTTGTTATGGGTGACGCCTGCATAAAATAATTATGTGTATTTATTTCGCTTTGGTTGTTGCTGCTGCATGGCGTTATCACTGCATGATATTATCACTGCATGGCATTATTGCTACATGGTGCTTGTACAGCAGAGATTGCAAATCAAGTGTGGTGATTTTAATAATACAGGGTACAATGAAAACTATGGGATCTACATGATTTGATGGGAAATACAGGAACTTGAAAAGGGGATGAGAGAAAAGAGGAATTCAAATAAGGAATGTTGAGGCATGGGTGATAAGAACACCCAAAATAAGAAATTTGTTATCTAATACGGTACGTTATGTGTACAATATTGATGCTCAATTAGGTGGAAAATGAAAACTTCACAGGAACCGACAGGAAAGATGGAAATTTGATCCATTTTTGATTCATAAATGGTTTAGGTTTACTCATTTAGCACATGCGACCAATATGCAATAGTACAGGTGCGTGTTTTGGGGTTGGGGGTTGTTGTGCTGTCCCCATATTGTGTTAACTCTATTGCTTTCCATTTCAATGATTACTCCCGTTTCTCAGCTAGCAGGGCCGTGCAAAGCATGGCCATTTCTTGTATGTTATAAGAATCAAAACAACTTCAGGGTATGTGAGGGTCCTACAGACAATTGGAATACACATTTAATGTGGCAGTATTGGGCTATTCCAGATGAATTGAACATTCCTTCATGATAGAGACAACTGTGTTCCCATATGGGTGTTATTCATTCATTTGGAATAGCCATGGAATAACCATATCAGTTCATGATCAGTTGTTACAATGAAAAAAAACCTGGGCACTTGCTCCAAAAAGAATTATAGGTGTTTTTAATGGGTAGAATGTTAACTCATTATATAGTGAGGAAATTGGACCTATTCATATAAAGACCCAAAAAAAAGTAACACAGCATGTCTAATTACCCCTATAAGTTACAAACCATTGGTCTATGCATGAAAACATAAAATGATATCAATAGTCTGTTTTTTCTGCAAATTTTGACACCTTGCTCCATTGTGATCAATATCGCCAACACAATGTCCATTTTACGAAAATGTGTCGCATTTTCAAAGTTGCACCTGAAGACGGGTTGCAAAATTCCCTGGAATTTTCAGAGCGGAAAATTTCCATGGGAATTTTGGGAATTAACGGGAATTTATGGGAATTTTCGGGAATATTGGAATTTTCAAAACAATCTTTTGAAATCGATACAAACTATGAGGTCCTTTTGTTCAGTTTAAGATATTACTCTGTACAACTGAAATGCTACAGAAGAACATACAAGCATGTTAAACAACTGAGAAAATGAATAAACAAAACAACACATGTTTGGATCAGTTTATTTTCTATTCTATCACTCACTTGATTTGTTAGTTTATATTCTGTAAACCACCCACCATGGGTTTACCTTACACGTAGATTTAGTGAGATCTTATCTTCAAAATCAACTTTAACTTTACTTTAAAAAATGGTTTTGACTGCTTCCTAAACAAGCACGAACATTTTCAGCCAATTCAACTGATTTCAGATTTTTTTGGAAATCCAAATTTCCACAATTTTTTCTTATTTGTAGCCCAAAATGGTTTGATTTTGTGTGCATATAATCAACTCAAAAATGCATAATGTAATGATTAAAGTATACAATGCTATTAAACAATGACATTGAACAGCCTTCAGATTAAAAAAAAAGGGGCATTAATATATTTTACAAGCAGACTAATTAGAAATGTTTACACTTTTAATCATTGTGAATTTTCCAAGAATGTTATTTTAGAATGTATATACTTTGTGATGAATAGAGTATCATAAAATTGAAAATTTAGATAACATTTGAACAAATTGACATTAAATATGTAGATAAGTCTTCAAGTTATTAAAATTTTGTAATAAATGGCCAAAATGAGTCTTTACCAGATTTTAGAAACTACTACTTCCAATGAGTTCAATTTACAGTTAGAGCTAAACAAATGGTGCACTCTTGAAAAAAATCTATTCAAAATGACTAGATCTTGTCGGAGGGATGCTTAATAGAAAACTATTTAAAATTGCCAAAGTTCAAATGCACATTCAAACGTCCCTAACACAAAAATGTATTTAAAAATATGTCAAGTATAGTCCCACAGAAACAAGACCGTTACAAATATTTTGTGGTATGCACATTTGACCTTCAACGATTTTGGCTAGATTTCGATCAAGTGGCCTGACTAGATAACTTCAGTTCTGATAAAAATCTGAAAAGAATACTGTAAAGCTAAAAGCCTTAAATTTTTAAAGGATAGTTCCTTGCTAAATCAGAAAATCAAAAAAATCATCAAAAATCAGATTTTACAAGTCTATAGGTGTCCTAACATACCCTACAAGTGATACGACCAAAAACACCATAATAAATCAGATATTTTAGTCATTACTGTCTGTACGGACACTTACTACAACACGTAATTGAATGGAGATTCTTATCTTAGAGTACTGCTGTTTTCTTCCTTTTCTATAAAGTTTCATGTGGAAAAAATAGATTAAATGGAAATTCCATAGACTTATCCTACACTTTTAAGCTGTTCTTGCAAAATTGCAAATATTTTGAATCTTTCGGGCAGATCACTGATAGTGCCTTTAATTGGCCTGTAGCTATATGTCATATTCTTAATTAGCACAAAACAGTATAATGTTTTTTTTAATTTTTTCCTGGGAACAAAATGTTTTAAATGTTTAAACCTTAATAAATGACAAAATTGAAAATTCCCAATATTCCCGGGCCCTTCAAAATTCCCGGAAAGTTTCCAAAATTCCCGGAAACTTTCCACCCCTTTGCAACCCTACTGAAGACATTATTACAAGGTTACAATACACAACCATGCATTAAGTGAAACACACTTCACAGGAAGAATGTGGTCTTTCACTGAATGGCAATCAATATGGCTATACCTTTTATGGCAACTTTTAAAAAGGGAGAGACTTTCTTATAATGGGTATTGTGTTGCCAATATTGATCGCAATGGGGCAAGAAGGGTATCAAAATTTACAGAAGAAAACAAACTTTTGATATAATCTTATGTTTTCGTGCAAAGACCAATGGTTTGTAACCTATGGGGGTATTTAGACATGCTGCGTTACTTTTTGGGGGTCTTTAGAACAAGATAAATGCCCATTTTTAAAGGGGTAGTAGACTTTTAAATTATTTGTGACCAAAAGAATGACCCAAACAATCAGATGTTATTATAAGAGGTTGCAAAAACTTTATTTTTTACAGATTCCCCACAGAAAGACTATGCAATGCATGGCCTAACAATGGGTTATTAGCAATATGATAAAATGTTTGTTAAATAGCCTCCCTGTATGAAGTAAAATCATTGCATTAAGAACGATCAAAATGTGATCTTTATAGTCAATTGCAAATTGCAAAATACAAAGTGTAAAATAATCGTGTAAAAAGCAGTGGCTTTACTTTGTACTGCTATTACATATTTGTATTGTAAAAGTAAAATGATATGAAAAGTCAAATTTAATCCAAAAAATAATTTATTCAACACATAAGCACTGAAACATTGATGGTATTCAATGAAAATACCACTATTTAGATACTTTTGAATAAGATACATTTTGTAATGATTGTGAAAGTTAACTGTTTGATTGTGAATAAAGGTGCGTTTTGTGATTCCAGTACCTTCTGTTTTATTCATTGTTCACTAGATATCCTTAAGAAAAGCTTATTCAGTAAATTTGAGTTGATTCTGATCTTGCGGTTTTGTGTTATGAGCAATTGCTTGTTCCACGGTCCTATAGGCCAAAGTGCTGTAATTTCTGTCCGTTTATGGACAGAAAATACAAATTGCTAATTTCTTACAGATAGGATCGAATTTGCACGTAAGATTAGGTACACATGGATTACTAAGGCTAATTGTTCAGATATAAAAATCTCTACTTTTTTAGGTAAGTCGGGGACGAGGTTCTGGATCACAAAATACCCCTTTAATATGGATTTGTTTTCTTTCAGACAAAACTCTATACAAGTTTGAGAGCAATGTGCACTTAAAAAGCTCATCTCAGCAAATTAACCACAAAGTACTACGACAAGGCAATGTAACTCAGCCTGACAATGTCTGTAAGTTAGAGGTGCAAAATCCTCTGTTATGTTTAAAAAGCTCTTGAAATCACATCTGTATTAAGTGTACTTGCTATTTGTTGTGTGCCGATATTTTCATTTATTGCTATATGTTTTTGTTAGTAAGTCAAAACTAAACATATTTTTAGCAAATCTGTGAAAAATGTTTAAAGAAGCTGATTTCAACCTATTTTTGGTAGGTAAAGGTGTCAACATTTACCCAAAAAAGTGAGTTATCGTAGGGGGTGGGGAATTGGTTTTTCGGGAGTCAAAGGTCAATAACAGGGGTAAAATTTTGAAATTGATCCAATCATGTTGAAAAGTATACCAAGTTAATAGTTTAATAATAAGGATTCCAAAAAGGTATAGTTTGTACTATCTGCGGCCGAAAGCTTCGGAGTTATAGGCTAAAAACAGCAAAAATCAATAAAAAGGTTCATTTTTATCGATTTGGATACAAAATAGTGCCAATTATTGATGAAGCTCATAGTTCCCAATGTAGGGGGCACCAAAGGTCAACATGCATTGCATTCAATGGGGCTTGACCTTTTTTTCCCTACTTCCCCCCCCCCCACTTCGGTACCATAGCTACCAAATTCAGTTGAAATCAGCTTCTTTAGAATTTTTTCACAGATGAAACTTGCTTTAGAAGTTTAGAATTACTAGTTGCGCCTTGATCATGTATTTGGATATTGCGCATTATAAGAAATCTTATGTATGTATGTAGTACACACAGTGTTTGCTTTGGTGATAAATTTAGAGGTGCAACGAGAGATTCCAAATAACAGGTGTCCCTAAAAATGTGAAAAGTCTGATTTTGGCACTGGTGTAAAGCTTTCTATCAAAAATATCCCCATCTGAAAGAATTAAGCTGAGTACTGTTCTTTGGTACAAAAATTGTTAAATTTCTAATTTCCTATAGGAGCAAATAGGAAATTCAGCCTATGTTTTCTTTTGAAATATAAGCATATGCAAATTGCCTTTTGTTTTCATTTTAAATTATTTCAATAACTAAAAACAAAAGGTGGGGAATCTATTTATGAAATCACTACATATCACACAAAATGTGGTTAACTTGAAATCTCTCATTGCACCCTTAAGATTGTGTTTTGAATAGTTAATTAAATTTATAGATGAGGTGACATCAATATTTACAAACACAAGTTAGCACCTGGTCTACTGACATGTTAGAGGTGCAAAGAATATGCCCATACAGTTGCAGCATTCAATAGCCTTATCATGCCTGATTGAGTGCAAATTTTAAAAGCACAAGCCCTGCAGGTGCTCACGTATACTGCCGGGCAGTGCTTTGTTTGTTGCCCGGCGTTGACATCACTTGTCGCCTCATCTATAGGCAGAGGTACTATGTGACTTTTGGCATTTATTGTGTCGCCTGCCTTTAGGCTGGAAGACACATATGGATCACTTTGTCCATTGTTATTGCAGTCTGTTGATGTTGTTTGTTGTTGTTGTCTGTTGCTGTTGTATGTTGATGTGAAAAGGGTTAACATTTGCCTGTAATATCCACATACTTGTGAAACATGGGATCCCTCATTTGCTGATGAGGTCACATACCAAGGTCATGTAAGGTTAAGTTGTAAGATGTAAAAATGCTGAAAATGTAAAATTGACCTCAATTGAAAAATTGAATTTCAATTGGAACCAAGATTGGTTTATGATATTACATGGAACCCTCATTGTTTATGAAGTCAAAGGTCACATATCAAGGTCAAAGGTTTTATGAGTCCTATCATTCACAAACCGCAACGGCAGGCGACACTAGCGGTCTGAGGACCGCGATGTATTTTTATACTTTAATCAATTCAAGTTTTTTATAACATGTTTAGCTATGTATTTAACTCTGAAATGAATAAGCCAAAACAATGTCTTTACATTATGAATAGTCCATCATCATAGCATAATCATTTTATTCACACTAATCTGAAAACAGTACTTTGGTGCTTTGGATATGAGTCTATTATCCTGATAATGGTTGCAGGTTGTGCATCTTTCATTTTGAAAAGTGACAAATAACTAAATTTGTTACCTCACTTTGTCCACCAGGTATTGCAATCGTCCCAGGCACTCCAAGCAAACGACCTCAACTCCTTGATGGAACCGAGGGATGGACTGAAAACTGTGCACTCCGTGTTTGTTTGGACTTTGAAAGCTCCCAGACAGAGGGGAGCTTTAAAATAGATACTGGTTCATGTGTAGACTGGGCTGAAGAAGTCAGTAACAAGAATTACTTGCAAATTGAGGAATTATTTGAGTGGATGGAAATTGAGTTTGTAGAAACATACGAGGAAGCAGTGGAATATGGCGGGCCTATCAACATTGTTTATGGTAAATGTTTGAATATTTTTGGGAAATAAATCATAATCATACTCATAATCATGCAGTTATTTTCCATCATTAAAAACATACAAAAGCAGCAAAAATACAGCAAAAGGATGGAGGAGGTGCAACTCAAAGCAAAATACCTGATAGGTGATGCACCCCCCCATACTATTTATCAAAATACCTTTTACAAGAGGTACGCGGGCGCCATCCAGAAGGGGCGGGGCTTAGCAGTAGATCGCACGATCACCTTTACGCGCATCGCGCTTATAGTACGCTTATCTTGTAAAAGGTACTTTGACAAAGAGTATAATAAAGAAACAAAAAGTTACAAGATAAACAAAGACACACAAACATTGATGCACACAACATAACAAAAAACACACAGAAGCAGGATGTTATAAGCATAAATAATAAATCAATTGACCTTTTCATATGAACATTGGAAACGTTTGGAGCAATATACAATGTACGCGAGCATCCTTATATGCTCGTGTATTCACAAGTGCTTACCAGTGACATGCGTTATGCAAAGGTGAAATACGCTTAAGTGCTGCACCCAATAGTTGCGTGTGATGACCCGTTAGGACGCTTATCGGGGTCCTCGTGTTCAGTAAACTTTGTTTTGATAAGGACTAATAAAAGGGGAAAAGATAGATAAATTAGTCTATCTAATAATTATAATTTATTATAAGTCACTCGGAACCAACCCTGAAGGGCCGATCACTCTTAGGGTATCAGCCGTTAACAAATACGAGTGATAAAAGTACAAATTATACAAAACCTTGCAAAGTAGATAGCAAATATTTAAGATTTGTTTTAAAGTATTCAAAGAAACTTGCAGAGTTCAGACTGTTTGGCAAGTCATTCCATACCTTTGGACCTAGAGTCAAGGCTAGTACCTTGCAAGGTATTTGATTTTGAGTATTGTAATTATGATTGTTTCTATGGATTGTAAAAAGAATCATCAAAAGAATGTGGTAGCAAGCCATGCTTATTGAAACATAAAAATAGCTACTTCAAGCTTGAGAACTATCTCCAGTTTGATTAAAACTGAAAGATACTTCAAGCTTGAGAAAGATCTTCCGTTTTATAAATAAAAAATCTTCAGTTTTATGAATAAGAACAGTATTGTATTGTTATATTTTCTTAAGACTTATGTACTTATTGTGAAAGTCCAGAAATTAGCTTTTTTTGTTTAAATGTAAGTGGGCCAATGAATGAATGATCTTAAAACACCAAAATAAGTTGGTTATGTGGGTACGTGTGGTCCAGTGAATAGAAAGACCGACTCATGTTCTGAAGTTTGTGGGTTCGAGTCCCGCTGAGGCCAATGTGTTGTGCACTTAGGCAAGGCACTTTACCTCTCTTGCCTCTCTCTACCCAGGAGTGAAATGGGGAGCTGTCAGGGGAATTTTACAATATTAAGTGCTGATAGCAGCTGCGCTACAGTTGCGCCCTAGTAGAAGCAAAAATGATTCTGATGATTTCCTAGTGACAGTGTAATAATCATTGTAAATGCCATGATGCAACAGCAAATGGCATCCCTAAATGCTGGGTATTATAGACCAGTTAACATCCTACGTCACTTCTTTTGTTGCCTGCGAATCCATTCCTGTAAATCATTATGGCCCATAGTATTAAAACACTAACAGATACAATTGCCCAGTGTGTAACAGTCAGGCCGACCTATTTGAAGATACCAGGCCCTAACGTGTTTACAAACATTGCTGTTAACTGGTCTATTATTATATTTAATTAGAGTTAATGTGTGACACATAAGCCTTGGTTTATGTGTCCGGTGTGGCTTAGGGAAACAAAAAAAAAATGATTTCTCAGTCACCTAGAGTATAAAAATTACTCTCCAAATGAAAAAGTAGCAGATCATACAGACTAACTAAAACTTCAGTTGTCTTTTTTGATATTTCTAGATGTTGTTGAGTGCCCGCCGTTTGACAATCCCAGCCATGGCGAGATTGTGTCAAAGGGGGAGCGCTTTATCCATGGAAATAAAGTGAAGTACTCTTGTTATGCCTACTATGATGTAAAAGGCACGGCTGTAAAAGAATGCCTCGGTGATGGAACATGGACTGGTAATGATGTTGTTATATGTGGTAAGCTATTTTTATTGTTTGCTAAGTAAATGGGCTATGCTTCTAGTAAAAAGTTAAAAAAAACAACAAATCAGTGACTTACAATCCATAAAGTAAAAAAAAAGAAAAAAACAAGTTTGTCTCAGAAGACCATGCACATTTTGTTTAAAATTGGTCTTTTGTGCATTTTTTTAAGGTTTTGCTCACTTGATTTTTTTTTAATTTTCAGAAAAAAAATGAAAATTTTGTCCGCGAAGTGGCCGATAAAATGAAAAAAAGAGGGTCAAAAATGCAATAATTTTTTTTAAAATCCCGCATTTT
>JAMKCH010022221.1:0-21121 GCA_023653785.1 Ophioderma brevispina | reverse complement strand
TAACTATTACATCATGAATCCAGTGATTTGAGCCATGTGATAGTTTTACTATCACATGGCATGAAAAGAAACTGGATGATATCATGATATAAACAAATATTGACTGCCTATATTCATGCAATAGTAAACTATAACATACGGTTGAATTTTTACTGTTCCATTCCACTCAGCTTCGTTTCGTAAAATAGAAAAGTCAAAATTTGACTTCAAGATATATTTTACTATCACATTCTTAAGCAGTCAAAATGTTCATACTCTAGTCAATATCATAGTCACTACTATTGTCATGCATGATGTGCAATTACACCTTAGTTATGATGTAGAGCTTTTAAAAGGAACTTTTTAACAAGCTCCTTTTTTGCAGATCACTTCTTTCAAACACATTAACAACAGGGGTCAGCAAGTTTCTTAATGCTGAGGTACATGGCAATCTTTAAAATGACATGACTTGTCCCCCTTCTTTGTTTCTACTCATAACAAGAATTCAACATGGCAATTAATTTGTGTCTTACACAAGTACATGCTACATGTAATTACTTAAAGAAGTACAAAAGTGACATATGTGTCAGAGTTTACAAAATATTATCAGCAAATTGGTATCTGAAGTGAAGCGTACAAATGGTGACTGATTACAAACTACTCAGTGTGAAAAACTGTGTTTAGTGTTACTGATCAGTCAGAGATCTATGGAGAGTGGTAACCTGGATATTCGGAAGGTTTGTTATTCCTAAGGTCCTCTATTTCAAAGGTTTGCTATTCCGAATCTTAAAAGAGTTCACTTTTCTGAATTAAAACAAAACAATAAAAATATCATCATTTATATAGCCCCTTTTCCACAGGATACAAAGCGCGGTTGCGTATTTATTATTATACCTGCCTTCAGGAAATCATCACAATCATTTCGCTTCACCTAGATCAGCAGGGCCCCAAGCGCACAATCCTATCGGCACTTAAGATTGTAATATTTCCCATAACAAACTTCCAATGTCACTGGGTCGACAAGTCAATGGGGGAATTACGTCCTTGGCCCAGGGACACAAACATGTGACTGCAGCGGGGCCCGAACTCATGATTTACAATGGCCTTATGATGATGAGTTCTGCACTTTATCTGTTAAGCCACACATGCTCTAACAGGGTTTCAGGGTTTGCTATTCCGAATTAAAAAAAAGGAGGTGGTAGTCCTCTGCACAAACCTCTCCGGTTACAAGCACTGGAAACTAAGTTTACTCTAAAACTTGAGTTTATCATAAATTGTCTGCTTCAAATAATTGTTTCATTTAAAAAAATTGGAATAGCGAAACCTCTCTGAAAGTTGGAATAACAACATGGTATCTGGTTTCAGAATAGCAAACCATTTAGCTTTTTTGGGAGGAAAAATGGTTGTGGCATAAACCTGTTAAAATTTGATAGCAAACATTTTCCAATTTTAGAATACTGAACCCTTTTTAATATTAAAAATAGTGAACTCTATTTTCGGAATAGGAGAACCTTTTTCAGAAATAGCTGAAAATCAGCAAAATGCTAAAAATTCAAGTTCAGGAAAAATGGATCCAAGAAATAGCACCACCTTCAGAACATAGAGGAGGACCCTATGGAGACTGGTAATTGATGGCAATGCTAGAGTGCAGCCTTATTGTGGTAAAATGGCGTTCTTTGGTTAATATTAATGATACTTTGAAATTTTTAAATTTAGAGAGTTGTCTATGAAAAATATGGCATCATTGCTAATTAAGCACATTAACATAAACTCTTATTTTCTTGTAAACAAACCTCTTCACTGACCTTGACCTTCCCTTCCGTACCTCCTCGTTTTCCTTTCTGAGAATTCTGGGTAGGATGTGCATCGCCATGCCAACAGATGAAGGGACAACCAAGAGGGCAATGTTGAGAAGCCAAAAAGGGGGTGCTGTGCTGCCGGTGGACCCTGAAAGATGTATGGCGTACTTGAATGGATGAAGAACCAAGAGTGCAATTTGAGCCTGTCAGTTGGAGTGATTGAAGTGATTGAAAATATGTTTAGGTTTAGTTTTAATATATATCAATTGAATTATACTTGCCGTCACAATTCTTTTCTGAATAGGCATCTACATACACGTGCAAGAGATTGCTGCATGGTAATGAGCATCCTATGTATTCTTTGCGGGGTTGTCATGGTTCTGTCAGGTGGGAATGCTGGCGTATAGTCTTGACGCAGAGAAAAGGAATTATGACAGAGAGTATAATGTGAACTTTTTAAAGCTATGGCTAATTTATCAATTCACATCTTTTTGAAATTTAAAGACTCAAGCAGTTTTGGAGAAACACCAGGGAAATGAAATAAAGAAATGGTTCAATGATACATGAAAAAAATTCTGAAAGTCCAAGCTAAAATAGGTTGCTTCAATTTTGTCACTAATCACACAACAGGGAATAATTTCTCTCTTTCATCTCTATAACCACCCTCCAGAGCGCAATAAAAATGTTTTTTAAAAAAAAAAAAAAAAAAAAAAAAAAAAAAAAAAAAAAAAAACACAACATTAAAAAAAAATAAAATAAAATATTGGTCTTTTCTGTACAGCATACAAGTTTAACACTTGGAGAGATTATTTAATTTGTATCATATCTAAGTTAATTTTGTCTCAAGATAAGATTAAAAAACACACAATCCTGGCAATGCATTATTCCTTTTTAGAGTTGTTGCACCAACAACAATTTTGTTAGGCCTGAGGTTACATTTCTTACCACACAAGAAAGTTGGAAATTGGAATGTTAGTAGATAGGACCTGTATGCGCTCCAGCATGGATTTAAAGCACAAGTCATACATCCACTCACAGCCTGGGTACACTAACCCATGGATGGCCAGCAGTAATAGGGAACAAAGTAGAGTTAGAACCAGTACAAAACATCTGTAGGACAAGCAACATGTCTCATTAGACTGCTTGAACGAGAGTAGGAAGCTTTGAGAGAAACATGACATCATGGGGTACTGGAAGAGAGGGGTGAGGATTAGGAGAAATTTTCAGGAACAACAGGATGGGATAATATTGATGAAGTTAAGAAGAAATCTTCCCAAAATGTTACACTTGATTGATTAATTGTGGAACACCTTAAAAGGAACATTTTGGAGGCTTACTTCAGACAAAAAAATAATTGAAAGACTGCCCAAAAACAAGGATTTAAAAACAATGCCTGTTGAAAGTGTTGAAAATGGAGATAACACACATTGCTTTATTTTTTAAATATAAACCACTTCAATTTGAATTTACAATGCCTATAAAAAGGAAAACCACCAAAAAGCCTTATGCACACAGCATAAAGATTTAATTTTACAATTAATTATTAATTAAATTAATTAACAATGTTACTAATAATTGAAGAGCTGATTTCCAAAGGGCCTAAATCTGAGAAAAAATGACCTTTTTTAAAAAAAATAGTTAATTAGTGAAGTTAATATAGGCCATGGGGGTCAAAGTGGAAAAAGATGATCAGATAAGGACAAAGGTTCCACCCTGGGAAGTACAAAATTTTTCCAAACTAAAATTTTAGCTCGTAACTATAAAAATCAGTTCTATGTGTTCTCACGCTAATTATGTGCACATTTCCACGAAAATGAATTACATGCATCTCAATTTTTTTCACTAATATCACGTGACCAACTGACGTTTCACCGTGATTCAGTGACTCCAGCAAATAATGGCGCCATTGATAAGTAAACCGCAGAGGCCTTGGTTGTTTTGACAAGTACCTTCAGATTCCCTTATATCGGGATTGTGCATAGCAATTGTTACCCATGCAGTTTGAAAACCAGCCCAATTAGACGTGAGCTATTTATGAAAGGTCCATGGTACGATCGCTTATAGTTCTCGTCCCCCAGATTTTACTGGAAGTGGTCAAAATTGTTGTTAGAAGACAAGCTTACTATTTTTCCATTTACCCTTTGAAATCTTAGGGCTAAAGGATGTTTGGTTTGGATGTTATGAGCAAAAATGTACACTATTTTGGTCGACCATATTATCCTTAGTCAAGGGTGTAACAAAATGACGTTTCTAGCTACCCACATCAAAACAGACTGAAATACCGCTTGAAACTTAAGAGATCGGGTTTTGGGTCAATGGTCATTCAATTCAAAATGAAAAACTGTATATTAAAGTGGGGGGCATCCATCTTAACACAAAATACCGTCTAGCTCTTGAAAGTTGACTAAATAGTTAATAATTTATTCGAAAGGAAAGGAACAAAGATGACAAAAGTCCTACAGGACATCCAGAATTAGTAAAGCCTCCCTGCTATGTATATTACCATTTGGTGATAATCCTTAACTTGTCAAAGTGGCTAAATGTTCAAGTACTCTTTGTCTAGAACAGAAGTTAAATAGAAATTTGGTGAGTCTACTATTAACTCTCTCACTATTATCAGCATATCTGCACTCCAGTAGTACCTTTGTGATTATGGGATATAATAACCTAAAACAAAACTAAAGTTGATCAAGACAATAGATAAGCTATACAATCTACAATATTGTTATAATGGTTGGAACACTCTTGTGTAGATTTTATTCCTTCCCCCTCAATTCAATGTTCTGTGTGCGCAAGATCACCGGGATCTTAAATAAATCGGGACAGGACACTCAATCAAGAAAGTGGAGACATACTGCATGAAATCAGTGACTCATGGATCGCAGGTCATACGTGGCGCGTGAAATGTTATATACATCATCCCCGGGTGTAACTACGTCATAGTAAGAAGACGATTCATCTGATGAATGCGGTTGCTTAGTCCAATTTGCCTCTGGGTGGCGCTATCACTATACAAAAATATTTGTACACAAAGTTAACCGCCCTGATACAACTTGGTCAATTCGCTACATATTATTTTCAACCACTGACTTGGGAGGAGGATGGGGAGGGGGAAGTGTACTGAAAATGCTCTGAAGTCTATATCCTTGTTAAAGTTACCAATATTAAGTGTTCCAATGACAAGATTGTAGGTTTACTGAAATTTGGAATAAATGACTGGAATCCAGAAGAAGTCATACTCCCTGATGTATGTTCATGTTGCAATTCCAAAGGGACTGTTCAAGGCAGCCTGTGTGGAAAACATTGTATCAAATTACTTGCAATGAAAACAAAATGACTAAACACTAAGGATATATAAAAGTTACACAGCCAGAATCTCAGGTTGTAGACTATAGCTACTCCAAAACAGGGTACCTGCGCATAAGATGTACAGTCCTCTCCATATCTTACCAATCTCTCTACCCATTAGGCCAAAAAAAAAATATGGTTGTCTCAAAGCGCATGCCGCGGGTTTGTAATTTCGAGGTAACTCAAAAACCAAGTTATGCAGAACTTTTTTTTTTTGTTGAACTCGATTTTGTTGAAAACTAAAAACACCCGAATCAAGCGATCTGCAGCAGTTCTCGACATTGAACTTATTCAAGGCCTGTTCACTGGTACGATTTCGCCGTATTTGTCCGTTTTCCGAGTCCCTAAGTGCTAAAAAATTAAAACGATTAAAATAAGAAAAAAATAAAACACTTTTTTAAAAAACACAGAAAACAACAGTAAAATTAAAAAAAAAAATTGCAAGTGTCCTTAGATATTTGACCCAATGAGTTCTGAATTTGTCCATTATTATAACAACATCTTTTGAATGATATTTTTTCTGAAAATGTGGTCAAAAACTTAAAATTGGAAGAAGCAATAGCAAGTGATTAAAACCACGGGCTTATATTCCGACAAACTTCACTGGGATACCAGCATCTTGTTTTTAGCTGTTTCACATGATTAGTCCTTGTATGCATCAAGCACCAGTTAACCAGTTATTATTGTGTAAGTGAGACTGTTTTGTGATTCGTGATCGCGGCAGTATTTTTCAACAACACCGGCAGGGTGGAAAGTAATCTCCGGTTTAATGTCAAGTTTTAGTCTTTATTTAATATTTTTAACACTTTTCATATTTAACTCTTCTGAATTGAAATTTTAGGACATTTCAAGTTTATAATGAATTATTGGGGTTTACTATACTATAGTCTGGATAGTTAACAGTCATCAAAATGCATACGAAAATGCAAAACTTATATGAGTTTACTCTCAATATAAGTTTTGTCTCCACTTACGTAAAATACTGAAAAGGGTACATAGCCTATAGAATAGATCCAGTCTCTGACAGCTCCTAGGTGACCACCCACTGCCCGAAATGGAGCTTGTTGAGGTTGGGTCCAACAGTCCACTTAGCTTCAAGTGCCTTCCATGCAGGCAGACTGGCTTATGGACTTTTTTATCTCCACTTACGTAAAGTACTGAAAGAATAATAGTTGATAGATCCTTGCCTCTGATCAGCTGCTAGTGACCACCTAACTGCCAGAGTTTTGTTGAGGTTTGGGTCAGTCCACTTATCGTATTGTGTGTTTTGAACTGAAGAACTTTGATATTTTTATGAGTGAGCGCATAGAATTAGGAATTAAAAAAAATAAAATAAAAAATGCGCGTACTGCATTAGTTTTCAAAACACTCATCAGCTTTGAGACAAACTATATTTTTTTTGGCCTTAGCCACAGTATAGGTTACACTAAAAGAAAGGAACCAGCCGTGTAATCTAATGCCAAGAGAGAAAAAAAAGTTTGTCTCAGGTTCCTGCTCACATAGCTGTAAAATTCACATTTTACCATATTTCTTTTTTTCTTTTAGGGTTTCAAGAGTTAGAGAGTTACTTTTAAAAAAATTTTTAACTGGTCAAGAAAAAAAAGAAGAAAATTTGGCTGTGAAGTGGCCAAAAAATAAGGCATCTAAAAATTCAATAAAAAAGAATTTGTGCAGCGCATAGCTTTTTTGACCCCCCCCCTAAAAAAAAAGGGTTTTGAGGTACAGGAAGCTAGGATAATTAACCCTTTTTCTTTTTTTGGCTTAAATTAACTTGTGAGCTCTCTGATAGATGTTGAACATTTTTGTTATTATAATAAGGAAACAAATTCATATGTTGAGTAAAATCTTCATCAAAACTTGAGTAAACCTTGCACAAAGCAGAGTATATTTTACCCCACCTTGCATACAGTTTACTTAATCATGACTACAATTTTAATCGATGGATGAAGTTATAATCCCTTTTAAGTTATAATATATGGCTTTCCTCCAACTTTATTCACCTATTCCAGCAAGGCTTTATCAATGGTAGGCTGCTTTTGGTTCCTCCATCTTGTCCAATTAACCTAACCCGACTCCCTTAACAAATCATCACGCAGGAACAGCCCCTCCATTAACAACACCATGGGTCACAAGACTTAACAGACCTGATACCAACTTGCCTCAGATACAAGAAGGCTCAAAAAAAAACCCACACAAGGCATGCAAAATACACACAAACTATCAAAGTCAATGAGATACTGAATTATTCTATTATTCTGGTTAAAGCTGGTAGAGGACAGCTGTTACAGTTTGTCCAAAGTTAAAACATCAGCTTGAAATTTTTACTACCGCATAGGTCCTGGTAGCACAAAATGAACTTTTATCAGTGTCATATTATTTATCTACATTATGATTTTGATGTATTTACTCACAAAAGTATGAAACTAACTTACCAAAAACCTGATAAAAGCCAAGGTACCTGCAAAGAGGAAAAATGCTATGAAAAACATGTCCAGCGGTCTGGAGGTAATCTTTCGCCGTTGCGCTGACTGAACCTGCATATCGGGTGAAAAGAAGAAGTTTATGTTGGTCTAATTCTAAATGTCTGGTGCTTAAACTCTTAATTTTTCCTTTAAGCAGAGGAGATGTTTTGTCTACATCAAATGTTTGACAATTTGGTATCAATATAGAGCTACAGGTCTCTTCTTTATAGTGATACTAAATAAGTAGCAACATTGAATCGGGCGAAGTGGAAGGAGGGAGTAAGGGCGATTGCTACGAGTGTGAGGTGAATCTGGCCAGCTGTTTTATGGAAAAAACAGATTTAAAACTTTGGATTTACTACTACTACTAGTCCTCCTGGTATGGTTAATTGTTTTCATTAAAATGAGCACAAAGGATGGTCCACAATTATCTGTAGTTCTTCTGTGGTTCATTTGAGTACTTTTTCTGTGACTGGTAGAATTCCTCAAGGAGGTTACAACAGTTTTACTAGGTTAGACAAGAGCTGAGATACTCTCAACTTCAACCTCATTAAGCAACAAGCTTCCTTACTCTCAATCATTGACATTCACTTGCTATTGACATGTTATTCCACCAGTTATAACTCACCTGAACTGGGTTAACTTCTAAGTCCCTGCTCTCTTTCAAGAGCCAAAAGCACACTAAGATGGGATATATGGCAAAGGGCATATTCAATATGACGGAAGCTTTGATGTGATCACCATGTTTTCCTGCAAAATTCCCAGGGAGGAAGACGATCATAGAGTTGATAATGGAACCTGCCCAATACAATCCAACATCACGATAACTTTGGCTGAAAATGGGGGGGGGAAAGAAAACATTAGCTAAAGAGATAAATACTGTTTATTTCACATGTAAAGCAAATTTGTAGATAATGTGAATCAAATACCAAAGTGACAAAGGCAAATTCATTGATTTTTTTTCTCAAGAGCAAGGTTTTTACCCCCCCCCCCCACACACACACATATACACACACACATGCACACTTTTTGTGCCTTGTGAGGACTTTTTTTGTTAAAAAAACACCATAGAATAAATATATATTATATTTTAATATAAATGGGGACAGGCTGTTTCTTATGGGGGGAAAATGTAATTCAGGTGCACAAAATGCTCCCATCGAAATACATGTTAAAATGACATAAAATAAGCTCATTTTCAACCCTGTATTTGGCATTTTGAAGAAATTTCTATATCAAACAAAGATGAAATTTGTAAAGACCTTGGTAATTCGATACTGATACAGAATAGATTTCAAGATACAAGCATGTGAATAGTGCCACCACTTTCTTCACCCACTGCATCCAAGTACAAGGTACTTCCTGAAGACCTCTTTTTTCTCTGTACATTCACATTTCTTTATTTTCTGATATTCCAAGTATAAACATTGTCTATACTATTTATTATCATACTAACTTTGAACAATCAATGATATCTATGCACCATGCCACATCAATTTGCTCACAGTCGATGTTATGTTTTTACTGGAACCATGCACCATTACACAAGATGTGCTTTTGCCAGCTATTCTTCTTCTTATCGTGTCCAAACACAGTGGTTCTCAAATATGATCCAGCCAGAGATGGGTACAACGTCTGGCTGCTTCACTGAATTCCGCATGGTCCTTGTCTGTGCATTGTTGCTCCAGCAGTGGGCAGAATAAGAGATGTTCTATTGTCTGTGGCGCTGTTCCACAACCACAGGTAGTGTCCTGATCTGCTTCCAGGTAGCCCCACTTCTGCAAGGAACCTTAGATCGGCCAATTCTAGTTCTCAATCTGTTGAGGCATCGCCATTCAGCCCATGAGGAGTCAGCTCCAGGCGGGAGATGCTCACCAGGTTCAATACCAATAGATGCTACTTGGTTGGTGGCAAGTCTTTCTTTTCACAAGGCAACTCTCTTAAGCTCCTTAGAGACTGTTTCAAGAGGTTGGACTTTGCTTAAGAAACTCTCTCTGGATTTGAGACATATGGTGCTTCACATTAGATACTTGGCACTTACGCTCTTGCATGCTCGCTACGCTATGACGGATGTCTGGTGGAGCAATTCCTGCTAGGATGTATAAGTTTTCTGTTGATGTTGGACGGAGGCATCCTGTGATAAGCCGGCAGGAGGCATTTAACGCTGAATCAAGCTTCTTAGCATGGGTTGATCTTTCCCATACAGGGCAAGCATACTCTGCACATGAGTAGCACAGGGCAAGTGCCGTCGATCTTAGGGTATGTGGGCGAGCACCCCATCCTGTGCCAGTGAGTTTGTTCAAGATGTTATTGCGTGAACATACTTTACTCTTCGTCTTCCCGATGTGGGTCTTATAAGAGAGAGTGCGGTCCAAGGTAACTCCGAGGTAGACAGGGTTACCACAGTGCTCCAGTGGTGTTCCAGACCAGGTAACTTTAAGCTGACGTTTGGCTTCACGGTTGCGTAGATGGAAAGCACACACCTATGTCTTGCATGGATTTGCATGTAGGTGGTTTTCCTCATAATAAGGAGTGAGTTCATCCAAAGCTTTGGAGAGTCTCTCTTCAACAACTGTGAAGTCTGCATCTTGTGCGCTAATTCCAAGATCGTCTGCATAAATAAAACGACAGGTTCCTGTACTCCTAGGTTGGTCGTTGGTATAGATGTTGAACAGGAGAGGCTCAAGCACGCTCCCTTGTGGTAGTCCATTCTTGAGCCTAAGCCATCGGCTCTTCTTTGCTCCTAGCTGAACAAAGAACATCCTGTTTGCCAGCAAACCTTTGATAAGCTCAGTCAAGCGGATGTCCTTGGTGATTTCCAGAAACTTATGGAGTAGGCATCTGTGATTAACAGTGTCATAGGCTGCTGATAGATCGACGAACACAACTCTGGTTACCGTACCCCTCTCAAAACCATCCTCAATGTGTTGAGTTAGGTTGAGTAGTTGGCTTGTTGTTGATTTGTCGGGCCGGAAACCTGCTTGTTCTGGCACCAACGGCAGCATATTATTATCAATGAGGTCATGTGATGTAATCGACTGGTGGAACCCTCCTGATGGCTACGGTGGTGCAGAAAAATGAGCATGCATATTAAATTAGCCAGCCTCTGAGTGATGTAGCACTGTGGAAAAATGTTTGGTGCTCGTCAGAGCCCATAGATAGTGTATAAAACACTCCCGATAGAAATGTTCAATTTTCTCAATGGGTTCTATAGCCTAGGTTTAGACCCAGTTGAGGGATATTCTCATAAGAGAACAAAATTTCTGACCCTATGATGCATAGAACCCCTTTGTTATTCAGAGATATTTAAGAAGTTTCATTTAACACACATTCTCTATGAGGCGACTGATGTCAGTCTCTCACGCAGTACCAGGGTTGTTTTATTTAAATCACGTTGATTAAAATCAGCAATTTAAATCTATCGATTTTTTTTAAATCAATGATTTAAATCAACTTCTTTTTTTTTTTTAATTTTGAGAAATTTGTTGTGTATTTTTTTTATTTCTTTCTGCCTAGTTTGTTTTATCTTGCAGTTTACACATTTTAAAAGCATAACTAGCATCCAGGGACCTCAACTGATGAAACATGTTTCCAATTATTACTTATCACAAAAATGGACCTTAAATACCACTCATTTGCTAATCAGCATCCAAAATTCTTAAATATTGATTTTAATGTAAGCTACATATACAATGGATTTTAACATAGGCTATGTACATTGTATTTTAACATTATCTGAAATCAATCAATTGGAAAGATTTAAATAAGAGTCTAGGTACTCTATTTGTAATTGATATCATTACTTATCGACCTGATTTCAATCACTTTTTCTTAAATTTTAAGAGGAAAATGATTTTGAAGGTTGTTTTGCCTTTGCCTTGCAATTTCTTGCACAAATTTTCAATGCATAATTAAAACCCAAGCCTTCAAAATTGATTTCAGTTTTGCTTTGAAACCCAGAATGGCCAGAAATGGCTGTTGTTTACTCCTATCATATATTAACATAATAACATTAGTATATTCAATCTTTAAATGTCTTATGGTGAGACACCTTTGCATAACGAACCCCAATTTTTGTGATTTACCCTCCTTTTCACTTATTTACTATGTAGTTTCAAAACTATATATCTGACACACATAAACTATATATTTTTGGAAAGCTTATGGCTCAAGGAATCCATGTATACTAGT
Source organism: Ophioderma brevispina (assembly GCA_023653785.1). Classification (NCBI taxonomy): domain Eukaryota; kingdom Metazoa; phylum Echinodermata; class Ophiuroidea; order Amphilepidida; family Ophiodermatidae; genus Ophioderma; species Ophioderma brevispina. The sequence continues at coordinate 9,342 of JAMKCH010022221.1, read as the reverse complement.
TTCATGATGGTATACAGGGTGGTCACTAAAATATATAGGGTGATATTATGAAAAACATCAGATTTTGTTCATCACATTATATTTTATTGTATTTTCTCCTGTGGTAAAGAATCTTAAACCAAGTACATATTATTACAGGGTACACCATAGGCTTCAATAAAATATATAATCATAATATGTTTTGTTGAGCTCCGATGGTAATACAGGGTGCAAAAAAATAAGTATACAAACTCTTTAAAATTTAAGGCCATGTATAAATCAATATTGAATATTTTATTAAAATGTGAAAACAGTAGCTACTCTATTGTCTTGGGACAACTCAATTAAGTCTGGTATGCCATAAATGTTAAAGGTGCAACGAGAGATTTTGAGACATCCATATAAGGTGTCATATGTAGTGATTTCATATAGATTAGACACTCAAAGGATTTCTTACCTTGTATTTTGGTACAGAAATGTCTTAAAAGTGAAAATAAAAGGTGATTTTTATAAGCTTATATTTCAATAGAAAACATAGGCTGAATTTCGTATTTGCTCCTATACAAAATTAGAAATTTCACAATTTTTGTACCAAAGAAGCAGTTCTCAGCTTAATCCTTACAGACGGTGATATTTTTATATAAAGCTTTACACCAGTGCCAAAATCAGAATTTTCACATTTTTTTGGGACACCTGTTATTTGAAATCTCTCGTTGCACCTTTAACCAGAGTCGTTTAAAAAGGGTATAGGGTGTAGTGTGTGTAAAATAATACATTTCAAAGGTGCTATCAATGCAGAGCACTTTGAAGGGACATAGTGGCATGAAAAAAATTGACATAATGAAAAGGACCCTTACATACTGAAATCACTTGCACGAGTTTGAAAACAATTTGGATGTTTACATTCTGTAAAAACAGGAAGAGTTCCGGGGGGGGGGGGGGGGGGGGGGGGGGGGGTGTTAGGATGGCAATACTTGTTACAGACATGCTAAAATCCGATTTTTTTTATTCTCTGATTTAGCAAATCACTGATAGTACCTTTAAAAGTTAAGTGCTATATTCCCTAACTAATGATGTCAGTATGAAATAAATGTTTTAAATGATTTAAGATTAAGATGCTCTTTAGAAAGATAAAGTATTGCAAAAATGTAACATGTAAAATTCATTTTATTGATAAAAACAATGTAGTCATGTCTTCTAGTATTACCACATTCATTTAAAGACTAAGAGGGGGTGCAGAAAACTTCTGATTTAGAAAAATAAAAAAAAATTGATTTAAATTAAAAAAATCTGACTTTTAAAAAGAAATAAAAAAATCAACAACCCTGCACAGTACCAATTTAGATAATATCTTTCGCAGTCTGTGATGGAAACTACATGTACAAGGTGGGTAAATACCTTCTGTGCCTGAGGGCAATACATCATCATGACCATTTTCGGCTATACCCTTCTATAGATAGCAGTGCTTACAAACACTGTTTGTTAGATAGGCATACCCACCCAGAGGAGCATGACTCAATCAGGGTCTAATCGGACACAGCAAAAATACTTTGCATGAATGCTACACCTCGGCAGTGCACAATCTTAAATGCACGGCGCATGGTCGTGGATTCTCAGCAAATTCCCAATTTTTCTCCAATTCTAAAGGAATCCAGAGCCCCAAAACCGCTCCAAACGGCCAAAAGACACCCCAATTTTGGCAGATCGCTCAGTACGTCTTGGACCCAAGCCCCTGATCATCATTACACATTACAAAATCGTCCATCATAACTATACCCTTGGCGCTACATATAGCGAGAGGGTAAAAACTTAACAATTTAGCGACACATCCACACATACACATGCACAGCAAATTGCTAAGTGGTCATGGGAACACCCATGACTGACCACATGACAGCACCCACATTGGTTTGTAGTTTGCACTCCGTATTGCTGTAATTTCATTTATATTTTGGGTGATTTACTATATTGAATCAAGCTTGGCCACCATCGTCTGGATCATGCATGTATTCTAATGGCACCTTTGAAACCGGCAACTCTATGGTTGAGTTAGTTGCTAGTTGGGTATAATTTTGCAACTTTGGTGTGTCGCATGTCATGCATGTGTTCACGATTGGAAAAATATCAAATTTGAACAACATTTTTAAGTACCAAAACGGTAGTTGATTGAACTGCAAACATTAACAAAATAATGGTAGTTGATTGAACTGCAAACATTAACAAAATTGATGCTGGGGTCAGGGACAAGTGGAAGTGGAATTGGCTTGAAGAAAAAGATATGGACGGCTTTTTGTCAGACAATATTATTCATGCATTTGCCGAATTTGGAAGATTTCAACAGCAGGTTATGCCTGGTGTGTACAATTTGCAAGTGCATATTAAGTTATGGAAGCTGTGGGAGATAAGACTTGCTTAGACATAGGTAATAGATGGGAAAATTAAATAATTCTGCAAGTCATATTGGAGCTATTTTCCTGAAAAGTAAAAACTTTTTAGTACTTAAAATGGAAAGTTTACTGTCAAAAAAGAGCTAAAACCCAGGGGCTTCAGGGGGCTCAGTCCCCTGATCCTCCAGCAAGGGCGCTGCCCCTGGACCCCCACCATTTTGTAGGATTTTTTCATGGCCTATTTTACATCTGTCATGTAGGGAGGGGATTTTATGAATGGAGTACAGTGACTTTTTACCTATCAAAATCTGTCTACCTTCCACTGATGCAACTATGTCCAAGTGGTTATTTTTTTTTTTTTTTTTTTTCCTGGGCACATTCAGAATTAGCATGGAAAATGTATAGAAATGAGTGGAAACAAGCCTATAGGCCTTGTTGGTGTTTTAGATGGCTTTCCAGATCACCTGCAAACATTTGGAAGGCCACCTCTAAAGCTACTGAATTATGTGTTACAAACGTATACAAAACTGGCCAGTTCCCAAAGGGTTAAGTTATGGAAGCTGTGGGAGATAAGACTTGCTTAGACATAGGTAATAGATGGGAAAATTAAATGATTCTGCAAGTCATTGGAGCTATTTTCCTGAAAAGTAACAACTTTTTAGTACTTAAAATGGAAAGTTTACTGTCAAAAAAGAGCTAAAACCCATGGGCTTCAGGGGGCTCAGTCCCCTGATCCTCCAGCAAGGGCGCTGCCCCTGGACCCCCACCATTTTGTAGGATTTTTTCGTGGCCTATATTACATCTGTGATGTAGGGAGGGGATTTTATGAATGGAGTACAGTGACTTTTTACCTATCAAAATCTGTCTACCTTCCACTGATGCAACCATGCCCAAGTGGTTAAGCTACTGGTCTTGTACACCAGAGGTTCCATGCTTTCATTCCTGTCCAGCATTACTTTTCTCAATTTCTCCTTAGCTCATTTTATTATTTGGATGACAAACCCAGTTAAATTATAATTTTAAATGTATTCCCATCATATATTTTTGAGTAAAGCTTTCTTATCTAGAGAACACTTGTGTTTCACAGACTTTATCACTTACTTCCAGACGATTGCTGTGACCATCATCAGATACATACAATACTGGCCAGTGCCATCCCAGTAGCATATCATAACACCATGTGCAGTGGTAAGGTAAACTTCACCCTGTAACCAAAGGAAAAAGTCTTTGAATGCTTAGCTGGCAAAACAGGCTAAAACTCTGCTTGCCCGCACTCACTATATTCAAAGAATATAAGCTGGTGCCGCCCAGGCTATTTGACCTTTGACCTTGGCACACTGACCTTTGACTCCAACATGAGAGATCCCAATTTGCACCTATGAGACTCAAGGTACAAAATTTTCATGAGTTCCATGTTACATGGTAAACCACTATTTTTCACTTGACCTCAGATGGACCTTTGACCTTGGGATTTGACATTTTTTTTGACCTCATCAACATATCGAGGAGCCCATGGTGCCCCTATGAACACAATTTTATTCTCAATTGAAACTTCACCTTTTTCATTGAGGTCCATTTTTTTAAAACTTACATTTTTAAGTACACATACAACAAAATACACATGCACAACGGAATGCTAACTGGTCCTGCCAGCTTGCTGGCGGCCCACAATCTGGTATTAGAACCCCAAAGTTGTTAAATATACACAGTACTGGTCTGCAAAAAGGGCTGGGGACGTATTTTTTTTTAAAAAAATTAATACCTGAAACACAATTTGAATCACCATATTTTTAGTGTTAGCCTGCTTATATTCAACCAAACACCCTTTTTTAAGACCTAAGCAAATGTTCTGGGATATAATGAACAAATACTCATGGACTGTCCATTTATTTACTTAAAAGGTGGACCTATTAAATATTCCTTATATTTTCTTCATGCATTTTCTTCATTCCCAATACTAACTTTTGGATTAATTTAGGTTATTTTTACATTTTCAAATTTGGTCTTTCCAGGCTGCCTTTACAATGAATCTAAATATTGCTTAATCTGCAAATGCATTTTGAATATTACTAATTTTTTTTTCAATACTGTCCCAATAAGCTTCTTCTACTTCTTCTTGTGTATGAGGCAGCGGCTAATTCTTGAATTTGGGTAGAGCCAGCTCATCTTTGATTGTTGGGGTTTGAGAGTCTATAGCCACTGGTGGACGAAAGGTAGGCCACTCATTGCGAATGTGATCTGCTGTCTGTGTTGGAGAGCCACATTGGCGAGACACATGGCAGGCTGGAGATGGTCACAGCCCCCCATTCATGCATTATTGCTTTTGAACGAGCCGACCTTTGTGGCAAATCCTGTTCAAGGTGCCCATTCCTTACATGTAGATTGGCTACCAGGTTGGGAGTTTTGTCATAGGTATTGTAGTGAATGGTCTGGTCTTGAGCTATCTAGCCAGGTGGTGTTCCATGTCTGTAAAGATGTTGAATGGGGAGCTGGAGAGTTTAGCAGTTGAACAGAAAGGTCAACGAGAGTACAGTCTGTCTGCTGAGCTGGAAGATTCTTTGACGGTGTTTTGCAGCAGTGCGTGTTGTCCAACTTCCCCTCTACCAAACATCCCACCTCCTTCCCCTCTACCAACATCCCACCTTTCCCCTCTCCTAACATCCCCACTTCCCCCCCTCAACACCATGTCCCCTCAACATCCCACCTCCCCCCCTCAAAATCCCACCTGCCCCTCCCCAACATCCCATCTAACCCTTTTAAACCATGGGCGTGGACCAAATGAAACCAACGGCATAAACAATTATGTGTCCCCATCGAGGGGCCTAAGGGAAAACCAAGTGTAATGTCAGAATAAATTATTACAACCATACCGGTCTTTCCCGCACATAAAACTGGCACAATTTTTTCTTAAAATAAATAAAATTGTCACCCGTCACCTCACTTTCTTTTTCCATATCAGAGACCAATGGATATGTATAGACTTCAACAAACCATTAGCAAAGATATTACAATGGTCCCCGGTATGGGGGCCATTGTTTTAGGCCAGGTTTCCACCTCCACTATTTCGGGTTTGAGTGACACTACCGCTTCTCTTCTCCACATAACCAACCAGTGTACATTATGACTATAAGGTCGGTTGACCCAAGTTTTTTCTTCTGAAAACGCGGTAAATTTGAATAGAATTGAGTTAAGCAATAGGTTAACGATTTGGGGTCTGCACAAAGTTGTTAGGTCAAGTTGCCCAGCAACATTCTGGATGATGTGTGTTCGCCTTTCGTCCTTTTCTAATAAATGATGAAAAAATATGGCCAAAGTTAATTGAACAAGCACTATAGAAGATCAATATTTATTTTGAATTAGGATAAAAAGGGGGTTTGTTTTTTTGTCCTGAAAAGTACTGTCTAAATTGGAGAGCGTAACAGCTGAAATCTCAGCTGCGCGACCAATATAACGTGTTGTCCTGCCTCCCAGATGAAAGGGAACTGAAGTGTTTCTCTTACACCGCATACCGGGCCGGTGATTTAATATCTATAACTCATTGTTGCTGAAGTTCTATGTGTATCCATTGGCAATGATATTGGGGGGAAATAAAATTGAAAGTGACCATTTTATTCTTTTTCAAGAAGCAAAATGTGCCAGTTTTATTTGTGGGAAACAGACGTTATTCGCTTTTAATAATTTATTATGAATTTACACTTGGTTGCCCCTAGCCCCCCGATGGGAGACAAAACAACAAAAAAACGCTAGAAGGACATGTCCCATAGTCTATTTCACCAACCAGCCCATCGACCCCTGATCCAAAACATCCTATGTACCCGCCCCAACATCCCACCTACCGTCCACCAAGTATCTCCCTTCCCCCCCAAACATCACTACCTCCCTTTCCCAGCACCCTCCTCGTTCCTAAACACCCTCCTCATTGTTACCCCTCCTCGTTCCAACACAATACCCAATTGGTCTGGTCTTGGGTATTTAGACAGGCATTGTTCCATGTCTGTAAGATGTTGAAATGGGAACTGGAGAGGTAAAAGCAGCATGTCGACAGAATGGTCGACGAGAACACAGTCTCTGTTTGCCGAGCTTTGGTTGATAATTCTTTGACGGTTGTTATGACAGCAGGTGCTTGTGTCCAACAGAGCCTTATGCCCCAGTTATGTGTTGTGATTGTTCTCTCGAAGCACATGCAGGTGCAATGCCGTGGAAAGAACTATAGAAAACTTCAAATGGAGTGGGATGAAGGCAGCCAGTAATAGTTCTCATGTGAGGGGGGGGGGGTGCCGGAAACTAGTTGAAAATTTCCCAGTGAGCAAACAAAAATGACAAGACTTGAGTATAGGCAATGGTAGTACATTTGAAGCATCAAAGGCTGAACCGCGGTTCGAGGAGAGGTTCAGACCTCACAGTAAAACCTCAACGTTTTTAAAAACACAAATTTGCTGATGGAAAATATTATGGCCAGTTGTAGATAGCAAAGGTGAAATAGTGTAAACTAGTAATAAAGTGTTTTGGAACTAAAAATATGTTAGTGGGGTGACCAACTATGTGGACATGGTTGACCGATTAGGCGGATCGGGCCACAGGAAGGATGCTCCCTCCGCGCAAAGTGCAGAACCCTTGAATACAAGTATTTGGTTTTCAAGACACATTTCTAATGGCAAGTATGTGCAAAAATTGCAAAAAAGTGGATAATATAAAATAATGATACTAGTGTGAAGTTATAGTTTTGAATGAGTAAAATATCCTTAAATCCCCCCCCCCACTACTGGACTGGAGGAAATATTGATCCCCTCTTTTTTGGACCTAATTTTTGACCCCCCCCCCCCATAATTTCCCACCCCCACAGAGTATTAAGAAACACTCCCTTAGGTTGGTTTTTTAAACCTCCCTCTGTAAGTAGAAGGAAATAAAGTTGTCAATTACTCCCATCCACTATAATGCAATTATCAAATCAATTAACAGGTCCAGGCAAACACAGAAAATACTGCAATGTCAGAAGAATAAAGTAAAAGTTCCATAGATGAAATTCATTTATATTTCTGTACATTTTATGATACACCCACTATGATTTTGTTCTCTTGCGATGGAGATCAAAAGTACATAGTGTTAAATTTGTATGACCTTAGAAGTGGCATCAATTTTTCATGAATTGATATTTTGAATACAAATGTCCATTATTCACAATGTGAATCAATAAACTGAACAGTTTATTTGCCCTAATGAATGAATTACTTTGTAATAAAAGCATACTTCCAACTTTTTTGTTTAATATCAACATTGTCTCTTGGATTAATCTAACATGACTGTTGCTCATACGAATCAAATTGAAACAAGTAAATAAACTCCTATTTTATATCTTGACCTCAGATGACCTTTGCAAGTGACCCTTGACCTTATTATCATATGAATGTTCCCCCTGCTGCATATATGGCCCAAGTTTGGTACAAAATTGGATACATTGAGACCATATTTATTGGTTGAGCTATGAGTTGCAAAAATATTGGGCGAGATGTAGTCGAGCCCAATATTTTAAAACTCATAGCGAAACCAATAAATATTGGGTGTTAATCATCCAATTTTATCATTATTATGTTTTGGATCCAATATTTTCCAACACTTGGATCCATACAAACATAATAATGGTTGCAATTGGACTTCAACGTTTCAAATTATGTCAATAGATGTTTTCAGACCATTTCATAACTTAACCTTAGATGACCTTTGACCTTGGCAAGTGACCCTTGACCACATTATCATATAAAGGTTCCCAAGGGCATGTATAACCCAAGTTCTGTAGCAATTGGACATTTCTCGAATGAGGCCAATTTGATGTTTTCAGCCCATTTTATAACTTGACCTCATATGACCTTTGACCTTGGTATGTGACACTTGACCACATTGTCATTTGAAGGTTCCCAAGGGGCATCTATGATCCAAGTTTTATAGGGTTACTCCAATACAACAATTTTTTTGGGCCTGACCTATGACCTTGGCACATGACCTTTGACCTCATCAACAAATGTGGGATCCCATGTTGCATCTATGACTCAAGTTTGGTTCCAATTGAACTTTTTCCAATTGAACTTTTCAATTGAGGTCAATTTTTCAAAAAAAACAACAGTTTTAGTGACACATGTATACAATAGACACACGCACAACGGATTGCTAAGTGGTCCTGCCAGGTATGCTGACAGCCTACAATAAGCATTAACATTTGTTTATATACCCTATCATTAAGTTTGTTCCACTGCAGTCATATCTTTTTAAACAGGAGTTCTGATGAAATTATATAAGCTAATCTATTATGAAGAATTTGAAGTGAATTTGAAAGATCATTAGTGCAATTAGACCATCACACAGGGCTGCAGTATTGATAATGTGGCATGACAATGCAAGCATAACCAGAGTATCCTCTTCTAATAGCACCACAATGCTGGGAAATACATGTAAACATATGACTGATTTTGTCAGACCAGGACATCAAAGGATCAAAAATTACACCAGGACATTTAAACTGATCAACCTTTTCTACAGTACCATTATTACAGTGCAAAGTAACATTCCAAAATTTATTGAGGATGTGTACTGTACCCAAAACCATAAACTTAGTTTTCTTAGCATTCAAAGTGAGTTTGTTTTCATCAAACAATTTTGAAATTTTGATTTTAAAGTTGACTGAAGTTCTAATTCAAGAGTGTGTAGGTTGTCTGAAGTACAAAGAAGTCTTGTATTATCAGTATACATAATACATTTAAAGTTGGCAACACTATCTGGAAGACTATTGACAAAAATAATAATATATAGAAGAGGACCGAGTGTAGAACCTTGAGGATAATGTTTGAAGTCAGAAAGAGTAGAATTAATGTTGACTGCCCGAGTTCGGCCACTGAGATAGGATCCCCCAATCAAAAGCACTGAAGTTCAGAACCAGTAATAACATTTTTTTTTAAAGTTTGTCAATAATCTTGGTTAACACAGT
>JAMKCH010022220.1:0-20930 GCA_023653785.1 Ophioderma brevispina | reverse complement strand
TTACTTACCAATTGATCCATCTCACACTCTGTATAATTACTTTAACACCTCTAGAAAATGCATTTCACACACATCCGGATACGTCAAGTGTTCTGCCACATTTTCCCAGTTTAGAGGCTTAATTCAGTGTCTATATGCATTGCATTTAGCTTTACACTTATGAGATACATGTATTTGATCACTAGGAGCCGCTTATTTGGCATTTTTCTGAATGGCATTTTAAAATTCAACGATGGCAGCCAATAAAGCCGCCTTTAAAAATACTAAAACTACAATTATATGTGTATTATATGTAGAGACATCAACTAATTTTTATTACAAACGGTTTTGTAAATTAAGGTATGGGATAAGTATTTGACGATTTTTGATATTCTTATTTGGAATGTCTGTTTCTTTGACATGCCAAAATGTTAAGATGGGGGCCCAATGTGGCTGCCTTTTTATCTTCTTTAAAACCCTTATAATAAAGTACGATACATCTGTATTGTATTATGTTAACACCCAGAATGATTATTAAAGTTTAAATTATAAGTATGAGAGTATGTCTCTGGCATATAATAACTAGTAGTACGGGTATATTTGTTTTGGACCATACTTGCCCGTAAAATTCAAAATGACGGCCAATATATATGAATATATGACAATTTATAAGTTTTAAAGATCTTAAAAGGCAGCCACAATGGCTTCCATCTTGATTGGTAAGCCTTGTTAAACACACTTAAAATGTGACTAGATTATTTTATTTTTTTTGTATGCGTTCCTCCTGCCGGTTAAGGCGCAGAGAATTCTGCCTCCCTCACAACTCCTGATGCGTTTATGGTCACTTTACTGATTTTCAGGGTATATTTGGTGTTTTAGGGTGGGGGCCATATTGGATTGATGGTAAATGTTGTGATCAAATCACGTTAATAACCGCCTGATCCAAAAGATTCATCGACTGCGTTAAACCGGATTTAGTGCATAAAATTATGCCCTTTGAAATGAATTTGAGAGTGATAGCGGCCATATGGATTTCTAGAAAATGGACAATGCACGAAATTTTGCCCACACCCTACAGAAATATAGCTTAGGTCATCATTGACAAAAATCGATCCATAGATAAAAGTCTGTACTCCATTTCCACCCTAGTGCCTACAATTCCTCCTGACAGTCAGTGGAGCAACTTCGTGATCTAGCACCTTCTATTTTTATGGTGCACTAGGTATCCTCAATTTCAAAGTGATTGTACCAGGTCTTGTTGTTGTTATGAACGAATGTTTGTATTCTGTGGTCCCTCAGGGCACTGTGTTGTATAGATTGGTCAAAGTTTACACTTTTGCGTCTGCAAATTTCTCAAAAGTAGGTAGGTTTGTAAACGGCGTTGAAAACAAAAAAATTGAAATGACCAAAATAGCCGCCATCTAGAGAAAAAAGGTCATAGGCTATGGTACCTGAAACAATGTTGGCCTTTTAATTAAATATTGGTGCTACAGACCTGGGACGATTACTTATTTCCTTCAACTTTAAAATTATAATTACAATATTATTTAACGATGGAAAGCTTTGTCCCAACATGAAAAGAGTGCACATTTTTAGAAAATGATAGATGTCAACTCATTTATTTTAGAAATCAGTGATCAAGGGTGTTATAAATAACCTCAGCATGCTCGAGCGACAAGGAGTTTATAATATATTCATACATCGCGCCCAAAAACACTTCACATCTTGGACATCTGAGTATTTTTATTGTGCCCACGCAGTTGAACAGATTTCGATGGTAATGTCCTTGCGCATTGGCGTTAAGTTCTTTCCTTGTTCGCGAAAAAAGAAATGATGCGATCTGCTGTGTGATTCAATTAAGTTTGCCCATATGATTAATATAATATTTTTTTTTCCCGAAAAAGAAAATGTAAAGGGGGCCAACATTTCTGAAAGAAAAGCCATGGCAAGGGCTGACCTAATTTGGGCACAGCCTAATCCACAAGTTAGGCTATGGTATTCAGCGACCCTTACATGTTTTTAAAATCATGAGCCCCCCTGTATGTTTATGAACAGACACTAGAGACTCTATACGGAGAGCAAAGACAGTAAAATTCTCAATTAGCGTCAGAGATGCAAGTCAGAGATTGCAATGCATGTCAACATCACAAAAATGTTGCGCCATGACTTTTTTCCAGGAGGTCAGGAGGTAAATAAAATTCAAAGTGGTCCGTCAACCATCCCTCAAGAACTGACTGTTGTCATTTCAATACAGCATTTCTGATTGGCTAATGTCGTCACATATTCATTTCAACAACCCAGTTGAAATGCCAGCTTCCAAGATCATAGGCCTCTTCATCCTAGCACCATTCTTAACCATGTGCTGATCGGCACTAAGAAAGAAATACAGGGTCTGCATTGTGACCAACGAACGTAGTGTTTATGGCGTTAGTTATTTGGCCCCCCAGCTAAATTCAGATACTGACTGCACACTCGAATTTACCCTGATGACCAGTTATCGGGCACAAAGAAAGCGAAGCTAATATTCCAGAGGCCTAGCTTTTTAATTGAAATCCATTCTTTATTTCTGCACTACTTTTGAGAAGCATCAATAAAAAGCGAAACACAAGGCAGTCCTCATTAATGACAACAATCCAATTTTATCACGGGGAACTGTTTTAGGTAATTTAAGAATGATTAAAAGTACGCAGCCTTACCCGAATGAGCGTGTTTATAGCACATGTGGAACTGTATTTTTGTGAAAAATTTCATATACAATCTTGCAACCAAGGTATTTCTGCAAATCAAAATTGTTGGGCCGATTCCGAAAAAATCATGAGTGTCATTTTTAAAATGTGTTCTTGGGTGAATTCTAGAGTGCAATGTTTATACAGGGGTCAAATATAAAACAGGGGGCCAAAAATGTGTTTTTTAAAGTATACCATCATGTTCAGTTACCTTTTCAAGGATTACAGAATGGTATATAGTTTGCCCTACCTGAGAGGGGTGATGCTACGAAGAGTACAAAGGTTATTTTGTTAAAACGGGTGGTTAAAGGTTCACACTGGGGTTAAGGGTAGTAAAATTTCAGATTTATCGATTTGTTCTAAAAATTGCTGCCAAATGTTTTTCTTGTCTTAATGCTACAGAAGACGAAAATTATAAAGGTTCGCCCGTGTTATCAATGACGTTTTGATAAGAGGGCAAATTATGGCCGCTGGTCCACAGGTGTCTATGGGAAGACCAATACTAGTCATATCTCTAAAAGTCTCAACCTTGAAAGGTGAAAAACACAGAATCTATATAACATTTTCTTATTTAGTATGACCCAATAATGAACGATTTTAAAACCAGTTTCAACAAAAAAATGTGACATTCTATAAATATATGACCGTCAACTTCTTGAGCCTATTGTACTAAAACCATAGGTCGTAAATATGGCACCAAACTATACCTTTTTAGAAACTCTTGGTATGAGCAGATAAATCAGACTGAGTATAATCTTTTAAAACAATTTTTTTTTTTAAACACTTTATTTGTTTATCCCCTGTACAATTTTCTCCCTATATTAAAACACCCAAGATCACATTTTTTAAAAAAAATGACACCCATGATTTTCAGATTCTCCATGAAATTCGTATTGGAAAAACATTGGTATCAAAATTGTATATGAAAAAACACTAAACCAAAAAACCATACATTTCCACATGATACTATTATCTGATTACAAAATTAAGCATTTCGTGAGCTGAGAGTTACAAGATTCAATTGTAACTGATTACTTTGATCATTTTGAGATATGGACGTTTTAAGGTTTACAAAAAAAACAATTACCTGCAGTTGGATCTTGAAAACAAATTTACAATTTTGAAAATCTAAAGAAAATAATCATTTTGAAGCTCAGCCAAATCGGATTTTTTAATAAAATTATTTATTCACCCCAAACACCACAATATCAGTTAGAACCTTGTAATGTAAAAACCTCTTTTTCAGATCACGATTTATCTATCCCTGCTTTTCTGTTATTCTTGATTTTCCCGTTTACCGTGCATGTTTTGGCGTTTTGGTATTGTTCGTGTTTGCTCTCTATCACAGTAACGGTTATCCTTTTCATCTTTTAATTGGTGCGATAACTCACACACATTAGCATTTCCTATGAACACTATTTTCATATACGATAAAGACCTATTATATCTATCTTATGTACAATATTTCCATCCCTAATGATATCTTCTGCCAATATTATGTTTGTACTATACAGTGTGCCTACCATTTTTAAGACCTTGATATCAGAGTGAACAAAAAATACCATTTTTAGTATAAACTATCAACTCTAACTACCAACTTACAACACAGAATACGATAGAAAATGACGGGTTCCATTTATTGTTTGAACAGAGCACAAAAGCGAGACCAAGTCAATATCATTCGCGCGGGAGGTCCTAATCGGGAATTCCGGAAAAATTGCGTGTCCGCGGACAGCATGCTATCTGCATATTTGTCTTGTTCAAGAAATGTTGCATGTTCTTTGTACACTGAAAATGATGTAAAGTATGACTATACCTCAAAGTGTACAAGGTTCAGCGGGTGGCAATGGTTCTTGCGTGCGAGGCAAATAATGGATACCCGGTGAAGATAGCCTGATTTTGCTAGTAGCCAAACAAATATAAGTAATTGCCGTACAATTTCTGTTCTGCCGGCAGGGGCTATGATGCGAAGCTTTTTCCGAGGTAAAAAACGTCAGACGCTGGGTGGTTTGTACCCGAATACTAAAATAGCTGGCAATGATTCTAACTATTGGAATCCGTTTCAAATGATTCGTGTTTTTTCCTTCTTCCCAGAAGTTTTCCGGAAGGCCCGATTAGGAAACTCCCGCTTTCATGAATTAGGACTTACTTTGGGAGCTTTCTGTCCGTCCAGGTCTGCTTAGTCCGATAACGCATAAGAGCAGTATGTCTTTGAAATAGACTTGCACTCGGGTCGTGCCGAATGTTGCTGGTAATTAGGATGGCATGTCCTAACCCCCTACCAACCCCCCCACCCCACCACACACACACCCACATCTGGCCATACTGGCTGAATCCTTAGTCTCTTCCGTTGATCCCGAGAGACGCCCACAGGGAGAAATGACAATTACAAAAGACTTTGAATTGGTAGGTTTGTTTACACCTATCCGAATCTGTAAATCATGTACTATTCATCATAATTTGGTCACGTGTTTTGTTTTATCCGATATCGCCGTTTTGTCTAAAAAATGGTGCAAAATAGGCCTATTTTCAAAAGCGTGATACCATAACGGCACCCTGATTAAGACATGTGCGATAATACCGCGTACCGTCCATGTCTAAATCTAAACGGTATAAAATTTCACCATTAGCTCCATAAACGAGACTAAAACGAACTATAAAAAACCCGAATAGGGGCCGTGTCAGATATTACATGGGGGTCACAATTACCAAACCGCTAATGGAAATCAATATCCCCAAATCATAAAGTGCGCATGGAATGGTAACCGCAACACCATACAAAATACTTGAAAAAACCATGATATGCATTTTTGGTTTGTCTTTTTTCGGGTTTTGAAAATCGATTGTGTTTTGGTGTGATATATAATTATTCATGTTTTATATTTTGTTTTTATTTTTGTATTTGTTCGAAGTACTATTTTGTGACTTAGAATATTCTAATTAACTATTTGTTGTTCTAATTAACTATTTTGTTTACCTGATGATGACCAATTATGGCCCTGACCCTTTGGCCCGCCCTTTTAGGTCATTTCCTACATGTTTAACATACACATTCCTTTTTTGGTATGTTTGAATATTTTACCCATTTGTTTATTTTTGTCATGGAAATATGATCGATCTGAATCTGAATGAACGATCGACGAAAACTTAACGTTTACAGTACTTTGACATTTGAACCGACCCACTCTATGTAGGCCTGCAACGTTTATATTAAAAAACAAATGCATTTATATTACATGTTGTAAGCAAATGTAATTTAGTATAAATCATCTTCAAGCAAATATTACTAGTCTTGTGAACAGAATTTGTATATATATTTACTATACTTTTACTTATGAATCACAATCTTAAAGGACTGAATACTTAAATATTGTCATATGCCTTGTGGTGAGTTTCGTGGTTTTGATTGGTCGGCGGGAAGCCGTTTCCCTCGTTTTGTTACCTTCTAAAGACGATAATAATGATCTTATCCATCACTGTCTTGTCAAGATCTTCATAATTGCATATTGGTTAGGGAGATCGTAGTAATAACCTTCTTCATTGCAATTTGCGTTACGATAGCAGGAAACATGACCACCGATGGTGTGTTTGATAACCAAAACCTTCGCTGTGATCTGATTGCATGTTTGTAACCAGCATTAAAGATGACATAGCAATCTCCACCATGCTTTGGGCTTTGTCTACCTTAATTCCGTCATCACCCATTCTGCTCTTGACTTTTTCCATCTATTATTATATGATATAAGAGATATAAGAAAAAGAGGTTTGGTAAAGGGCTATTTAAGGTAACATCTGGTGCAGTATTCATTCAACACAATTATATTCTTTTAAAATCTCATGCATTAAAGCATAAAATAGAATTTGAAAATACTCTTCCAAATTAGGATGGAATAATAATTTGTGATGTAGCGATCGTGTTTGAATCTAGTTCTGTAGAATGTCTTTCTACATTAATGTTTCTTCACCAACAGTGCAAAATAAAACTTTTACGAAAACAAGGAAAAATAAAATAAGTTGGGGAGGAGGTATTGTATTAACGAAAACATTCAATACGATCGTGTCATTTAGGTCACGAAGATACTTAATCAACTCACTTTATTCTTATATGTTCGGGAGAAAGCTCAGTTTTAGAAGTAGGAGGAAAACGGAGTACCATGAGAAAACCTGCGAGGCCGAGTATGGACTAGAATCCAAACGCACATGAAATCGCAATCCCGACCGAGGGTCGAACTTTTGACCCACAGTGGTGCGAAGCAAGACCCACTGCGCTAACACAACCCCACCTAAAATATGTAGAAACACGAAATGTAGACTACGATAAACAATGATGCCAAGGATTAGTTTTAAGACGACAGAAGCAATTAGCAATACTCCAAGGGCTCGCAAAACCTGCTATCGTATGGTTACCCGTGTTTGGAGGAAAAGTATCTGAAAGCATGAAAATAAACATTCACACTTGAGTAGGAATCATGTATTAAAAGTGCACTAACAGACCATTTTTCGAAGCGGCCCAATTTTTCCGAATGTTTTTGAGATTTTTACAAAGTTTGCCATTGGTAATTGCTGTAAAACCAATACCTGGGAATGATAGAACTCAACATTCTCTATGTGTCGCAAAAAGAAGGAATTTTGTAAATCGAATAATTAATACCGAGATCTCCGATCATAATTCAAACGGTGCTGGAATGTCATTCCAATATGAAATAGCGGGAAATTGAGCCATGTACGTGTCTATGCTCATCCATTGTGTTCCGTCGGTTCCGACAGGTGAAGTTAGACGTCATTTCGTGGGTGACACTATTTATATGGACGGACATAAATTTGGGGTTTCCAGCTCCGCCATAAATTGCAATCAGCGATCCCCAATTCTAATGACAAAATAGTTTTTTTGACAAATACGCATGTTTGAGCTATCACTCGCAGGTATAGCTTTACTAGACAATTACCAACACACTGTGCAAAATCTCAAAGTTTGAAAATTGGGTGCACTCTTCAAAAACGTAAGCCTCATTAACAAAATGAGACTTTGTAATAATAATCTCTAAATTGTAAAGCTTGTAATTAGAGGAAAATTATCAGCTTGAAAAAACTTTTGACGAAATAAATAGCAAGCAGAACAAGCTATGAATAAATTTTGAGAAGAAAAACAAAGAAAAGGAATGATAAAATAGAATGGACAACTAAAAATGCGATTTGGTGTTGCATGACTGAAGTGCTGTGCAACAGAGACAGAACTATTCAAAGTGTTGACACGCAATTGAATGTTATGAGGGCACGTGTGGTTCAAATGAACTGGACGCGAACGGTCGTGGTTCAAGGCTCCGCTGTCGTCAAAATGTTGTTCCTGAGGTGTGTTTTACACTCACTCCTCTCCACCAGCTGATAAATTCCAGGTGTATAAATGGGAATCGAGTTAATATTCACCTGGGATGGTAAGAGGTCGTGTGTAGGAGGAGTGTGCAACCCCCACCCCGCGACCCTTAGCCCTATAGAGAAGGAGAATTAGTAATGCAGTGAAGAGGGGATTGCCCTGACTTCAATGGAAACATTATGATTGTCAATAGGTTTCACTGCAACTGTTAAATCTAGGGTGGAGTTCGATCAAGAAAAAACAAAATATAAAAAAACCCCCCCAAAAAAAAAAAAAAAAGGGCTACCCCCCCTAACTTCAAAGACTAGTCAGTCGATAGTCAAAAAGGAGGTGTCAAAATACGTGTAAATGAACAACGCTTCCACTTATGTCCCATAATGTATAATCCGGTGTATCGTTTGAACTTGACAGATTTCAGGTGGGTGTTTAGATTACCTTTTTTGGGTGTTTAGATTACTGAATGGTCTAGTATTGTCAAAACCGCCAACAGTTCAAATATATCGGTTTATCTTTTTTTTTATACGTCGACCATTGTGACGGCACATAAAAGTATTCTCGATCGATATTAGCGTCGAATATGAGATATAAAAACTAGCCATATGTTTGAAGCAAAAAAATAATTCGTCAGACGAAATAAATTCTTTCAGCATGTTCAGTAAGCAGTACAAATGTTCAGCACAAATGCCATCAAATTCCCTGAGAAAAATCTAGTGAGATCTATCAAGGACAGAATGAAATATTTTAGTAAACAGGATTTAAATTGTGGGACAGGTGGGACTTCGACACTTTCTATACCTCACTAGGATATGGTGGGATATGCGTAAAATCTTGAAATCTGAATTAGATCGGTTATTGTATTGTGGTTATCATATGAGCAGTTATTTTGTATTTAATACAATCACTGCAGATGCATGTCGGTTAAAATCGATACAAAACCTATTGGATCCATTATTAGTGTATTGGACAATTGTCATGGGACAACCTTGTAACACATGACGTCACATTAGCCAACGTAACAAGGATGCGCCCATGAATCTCGCTTTATTGTTTTATATTCCTAATTAATTTATTGCAAATAGTGGCACTTCGGGAATATTCAATAAATTGGAATATTATGTAAACCCAAAATTTGGTTGAAATTAATATTAGCCGACAGAGGAGCGTTCCTGAAGTTGTATGTTTTAATGCGAAAATCCAAAATGGCGCCATCCGTAACTAAATAACCTTAAAAAACTTTTTCCAAATATTTTTCTTTTTTTAATTTTTGAATTTTAATACAAGTTAATTATATTTAATCATCACTGCCTGCGTTAAAGGAGCAATTGTATCGATTTTGTATTTCGGTACAAACCTAGTATTTGTGTAAACCACTTAACCAAAATTTTAAAACGTTCTATTTAATTTTGCATGATATATTACAAAGGTGCATATGAAGGCGTTCGGTTTTTCGTGAGAAGAAGACACCACAACTGTACGCTTGCACGGCCGCCATGAGAGAACCGATATTTATGAGGCGGGAGCCTCTCATATGCTTTCGTTCGTCGTGCGAGTGGTCTTATATAGTGTAGCATTTGGTTTACTTTACTTATTTGTTTAAGTTCGACCACGCAAATTGCCAGTACTTTGTAGGCGATGATAGAACGGGAGAGAAGGAGAAGTTTATGTTTGAAATCAATACGCAATATATTGGAAATCTGACAA
Source organism: Ophioderma brevispina (assembly GCA_023653785.1). NCBI lineage: Eukaryota > Metazoa > Echinodermata > Ophiuroidea > Amphilepidida > Ophiodermatidae > Ophioderma > Ophioderma brevispina. The sequence goes on along the minus strand of JAMKCH010022220.1, from coordinate 11,153 downwards.
AAAGTTTTTCCAACAGTAGTGGAATCTAAGTGATTTTCGAGAGATCTTGTAGCAGAGAAAGTGTTTTGAAGAAGGAATAAAATATGCGTAAGTTGTTTGAGCTCCGAGTGTTACCGATTTCGCGAGATGGTTTCTACAACTTCAAGTGGAAGGATATTCCTGTTTTGGCTTCCTTACTTGGTGCAGGTGTAATTTTTAAGTAGTGAAATGGACTGAGGCAATCTGGCATAATTTTAGGTTTTGACTTCTTCCAACGGTTGTAAATTATATTATATATAAACCGGTATATAATATAAGGGTAATATAGGGAATTGTAATGAGAATACGTATGATGTATTTGAAGAAGACATTTTTGCTTGGGTTGTCGCCGTTGCGACCCCCGAAAGCTAAAATGGAAAAATATCCCACACATCTTACATCATAGCTCGTTTGCGAGACGTCCACGTTGGAAGATTCGAGTACTATCCCATAATTCATTGTAACATGTCCAATAACCTGGTTATAGTTTTAAAGCTTGTAACTCATTATCTGTACATGAGGCAGTCTTAAAATACCTCATACTGCGTATGGGATAAGTGAAATCGATCGCCACGATCTAATCTCCAAGATTAGCCCTATTCATGTAATTGTGGCCCAAGTGTGAAAGAATCGCGTAATCACTAATACACATAATACATTGCTGTCAAGTTATGCAAACTAACCTTGGTAACAGTGGGTGACATAACGATGTGTACACGCAATCTGATCCCTTATCTACTGTGTGGGGGATTATGGTGAAATGCCTATTAAATCCTTTTAATCTCCAATTTATGGGCATTTAAAGCACTCAAAGGGCTTCGTGCTATGTTGTTTATTGCATGCCCGAACTAATTACCTGTTTTGGCCTACGTGCCTAATAATAGAAAAAAATAACATAATTTGCTTTTGATGTGGACAAAGTTAGGTTTAAACCAAGAAATGTTGTAATTAGAAAAAAATAGCCCAATTTGATATCTTAAATCATGACATTTAGTTATTTGTTAGGTCTTTGATGACCATGTCCGTGGTAATGGAAAAATTGTGAGCTGTGAATTAAGCTATAACTGATATTTTTGGTCATTGAATAGGCTTTTAAGTTCACACAAACAGTTTGTTTTGAGTCAGTAAAATTGCGAAATATCAATTCCCATCCATTTTCATACTTTCTTCAACGTATGACGTCATGTAGTGACTTCATATTGCGAATGTTGGTACTCAATTTGATGCCAATAGAAATGCGTACTCTCGCTATCGGGGGGGACCTAATTTATAGGAATTAGCTGCCCAGTAAGAAAATCGGGCGGGGTGTTCGGGACTTTGCCGCGGTACGGGCGCGTGCGCGAAGTGTATTACGGGGGTTGCGAATTGGGTTGTGTCTGTTTGTGTAAAATGAATGTGAGATTGAATACTGTACGTGTGTATATTTTGGTTTAATAATAGGCATTCTTTGTTTTTAAAAAAGTACTTTTACTTTAAAAAAGAAATTTATGTACCTTTTAATATTTAAGCCACTCACATGTCAACGATTTCCTGGTTTTTTAAAACCTGAAATAATAATAAGGATGATAAAATTATGTAATTTGGATCCAGGTTGATTCATAATGTATTATTTAATCATCTTTACTTGTACTACGTGTAACGATTAATTTGTCACTGTAGTCTGCATTATTTCCATTATTTTTAGCATATTGTTTTTGCGTAATTCTATGCGAACAAATAAAGATTGATTGATTGTGATAATTCATTTCCATGTACAAACGAAATGGGGAAATACAGGTACGGAAAGGGCACCACAAAATTCTAAAAGTACCCAGTACCCAATTTATTGTAATTTGGTCTATTCTTAAAGGCACTATCTGTGATTTGCTAAATCGAAAATCGAAAAAAAAATCATCAACAACCTGATGTTTCCATGTTGTGGACAAGTTCGGGGGTCCTAACATAACCCTGCAAGTAATAAGATTGAAAGCAGAGACATAAGGCCAATAATCTGAGATTTAGTCATTACTGTCCGCACGGCCACGGAGCTGATGGTAGGCCAAAGGGGTCACAACGTGCAGCTACATACGCGCAGCCAATTTCTGCTACGTGAGTCTTTCACACAATCCAGTTATGGACATTACTCACGTGATGTTAGGAAAAGCGCACGGACGCTTACTACAACACGTAGGCTATAATTGAATGGGAGATTCGAAATCTTTGAAACCTGCTTTTTTCATTTCCTGGTCAATTTTTCAAATGGAAAAGTTAAGTTATTGAGAAGTGTACATACTCATCTTTCACTTTTAAGCTATTCCTGCGAATTTCAAAATATTTCGACTCTTTCGGGTGGATCACTGATAGTGCCTTTAACTTCATAAAGCCATGGTTTAAACTGTATAGTGCAACACTGTGGAGAAAGCGGCAAAATGGCTACTTTTCCGACCAAATTGGCACTCCCTAATCTTAAACCGATCAATATTTTTATTTTTTTCTTTCACTAATAGTAATGTCTTAGAGCAATATATATTGGCTGTGCAGAGTTGCCGAATTTTCCACATGGGAAATTCATTTGCTGGAGGTAGGCTCCGGAGCCCCCACCCCCACCCATCCAACGAATGTGTGGAAAATTCCATTTGAGTGGTTAAGATTGTAAACTATAGAAGTGCAGTAAATGTACTTTGCTTTTGTCGTCATGATCTTGTATTGGGTAAATTGTACAGTATTATAGACACATTCATTCTACCAACTAAATCGGCCTACCGTAAAAGCTATAATTTATATTTAAAGATGGTCTAAATTACAGGCAGGATTGCTAGGTTGGGTGGTCATCCGTGCTTTTTTTATCCCTACATATCCCAAGCGCTCTTTAATAAACTCAACGAATACACACATTTCCAAGAGTTTTTCATTAAATTCACTTTATAAGAGTATACCAACCTTGACCTATTTTGTTGGCAGAATGCCGTTATAATATTGTAAATGTACAATATTTTAATATATACTGTGTCCCGGACCCCGTCTGAAGCTAAATTAGTTCATAAGGTCTCCTTTTGGTAAAACGTTTGCCTCAAAAGCATTCAACTTTAGCCAAATTCGGTTCCCAATCCGGCAAATTTCACAAAATTTCAGTTCCTAAAGACCCTACCTTTGGGAACAAATTAAGTTCTCCGGCAACCCAGTTCGGAAATTCGGGCCGCACATCCCTACAGAAAAAAAAAAAAAATTGAGCCATCCTACCAGCGACAATCGATCTGCATTAACTTCATTCACAAAAGACCCCCCCCCCCTCCATCGGCCAAAGGCGCCCCGAATAAGGTTCCGTGAAGGAACAAAACCAACAACCCAAAACCCCCCGCGAATGCGAAAGCGGAACGCGAAATTCTAGTGGTTTACCTTTAGGCCTTACAGGTTCAGGTCCCACCTCTTAATAGGGCTGGATCCATCCTGGTCAGCCTCCTCTGCTACAGGAAATCTCGTATATGCCTTGCAAATTGGGTTTTTTTTATATGAAGGCCGGGAGGGAAATCAAAATATTTCAAGACTAACGGGATAACATTAACCTTTCCCGCGTAGTATTTCGATTGAAGAGAGAAGAAGTTTAAGAGGAATTGAGGTTTAAGAGGTTTGAGGGATCAAAACTCATCAGTCTTGACGCTCCAGTGTTCGAAAACCCAATGGTCATCTTTAAAGGGCCACAATGACAACAACAAAATATTACATCCATAATGAAATAGACCCTTACTGAATCACTTACTGAAAAAATTTGAAAAGAATTCCGTCCTGGGAGTGCAACCAAAGTCGTATCTTGCATTTTCATGATTTCACAGGAGAAGCATTTTTGTGTTAAAATGAGCAAAATCCAAATTTATCAAAAGTCAAACATTTTTAAAAAATTAAATGTATTTTTCTTTTTAAAAATATCTTATAAATATTGAAATTGCCACGTACGTCGAATAATTAAGAGTAATGGCTAATTAAAATGGCGTAACTACACACATGATTCCCGTATCGTGCCCACAAAGTCGTATCTACCAGTTACGATTTGTTGCACGACACGGGGAAAAAATTCAAAATGTGAGTGCAACAAAGTCGTATATACACCTAAAATAGGCCTATCTTACTAGCCTAATAATCTGAAATAAATTGCGCACTAGACTGAAAAAATATGTTAAATTATGCGTATTCATTTACTTTTGTAAATTAATTAATACTGGGGTGTAATATTGAGTGAAAAAAGGTCGTAAATACATATATTTTTATGTTTTTAAGGTTTCGCTGCCGAAAATTAGCATAATGAGCATAAATTTGGTAAAAAAATGAAATGCTCTTTTTAACAAATATTGTGGGAGATGTGTTATATTCACCATCTTTAAAAACCATCGCTTGACGAGGAATAAAATGTCGTATACATACTAGGTTTTCCCCGTTTAGTGCAACAAAGTGTATCTACCAGTTTAGGACTTTGTTGCATTCAACACAAATTCAATTTTGAGTGCAAAAAGTGTATTACACCAAAATAGGGATATTGTAGCTTAATAATCAGTAAATAAATTGAGAGGTCACTGAAATGTATATCAATTAAGCGTAATGATCTACTTTTTCATATTATACAAATAAAAACCTTTTAAAAAAAGAAAAATTTTTTGTTTTCAAAAGAGTTCGACTTGTTGAACTCAAATGACGAATTGGGTGCTTATTTCGTAAAAATAGTAAAAACAGCAAGAGGTGGTGGCAGTCCGTGGCAATTCCTGCCACGAAACTCAGGGTTGACATCCATGACTAGAATTGACAGTGTATCTATCATGTTGTTGAAACAATGCAAAAGCATCCGACCGGGATTCAGATATTGGACTCCGGCTTGTATGACGATATGATCAAAAGGAAAGGTGCATTAGCCGGGATTAGACAGTATACATAGGCAATGGTCTGTAAGCCGATGACTGCATGCTTTTCAAGTTGCTAAATGCTGGTAGTAAGTCAGCATCCTTGGTGGAGAAATGAAGATTACAAGGAAAATAATATTAGTTCTTTTCCTTTTTTTTTTACAAAATATAAACACCCAACTTTATTTTAAATTTGTGGAGTGGTTTCAGTAAGGGGTCCATTTCATTGAATATCATAACATTTTTTGATTGTGCCCTTTAATTGCTCTGGGGAATTAGGATGTGGAAGTGTAGAGGCCAAAGTAATGCATGTTTGGTAGGATTGAGTTGTGTGTCTTTAAACGAAATATTGACGGGGGTTAAGGCTATTTGGGGGTTTTAGGGCGATTTTGTACATATTTTGTGGAGGCCACCCTGTAAAAAAATAAATTATGTATATTCAAAACATGCCATTTCTGCCAGTGTCTTGTTTTAGTCTTTTAGCTGAAAAATTACGCAACATATGTAAAACATTTACTAATATGGGACCCTGGCCCGGTCGTATACATTGTAACCCATAAGTCATGGTTTCGAGGATGGCTTTCCAAATGTTTGCAGGTGCTTTGGAAAGCCATCTAAAAAAAAAACACCAACCAAGGACTAGGCTTGTTAGGACTCATTTAAATGCGTGGTTCATGTAATTCTGAATGTGCCCCAGGAAAATGAAGGATTTTTGAAATCTTTTTTGAGCAGAAATTGAAAAAAAGTATTTGGAAAAACATGCAATTCCGATATAAAGATATGTTTATCTTTTTGTTTGAACTTGATTGATAATTTTGGACACTTGGCTTTGCCCTTTACTCCCAATGGTCGGGCATTCAACCATTCCCCTTAGCACAAATATAACCTATACATAATTTAGTTCCCACCCAAATAAATAGGTTATTCCAATAATTTATTTGGGTTGCAACCCACCGCGCATCCCTTAACGGAAGTTACGTTTTACAGTCATTATTAAATTATTAGATATTTAATTATAAAAAAAGAAAAATTAAAAAAAAAAAAAAAAAAAATCATTATAAAAGAAATCACTTTTTTAATTCAGTCGGCCCTGCCACGGGGATGAATTGTCAATGAATTTGATGAATATCAGTAAAACAAGGGCCTAAAATACACAATCGTGCGGGTTGGTATGTCAATGAAAGCAGTTCGCGTAGGATTTTGGTGCTAAAGTTGAATTTTTTGAGTTTTCATTCAATAGGGACCAGACATTCAGGGGGCTAGCGCTAACTAAAGTCGGAAACCTAGGCAATATATATTTTTTCTAATTCCTTATAAGCAGTCGAAATATGTAATGTACATTACCATCGTCTTACCAAGCCTTTTTTTGTAAATGGTTTACCAGGGGGTGGTTACCACCCCCGAGAATTTTTTCGCTAAAATGACTGGAAAGGATGAGAGAAACGATTTACCTAGAAGCTTTTTACGATTTTTTTGTTTAAGACGAGGGTTAAAAACACAATTTGCTAGATTTTAAATGTGTCAAATGTAGTAACATTTTCCCCCTTGAGGAAGGGGGCAGCAGTTCGAAAATTTTGCACCACCATCAATTTTCTGGACAGTTTAGGTTCCTATTGTGAAACCCAAACAGCAAACAAAATCAATTTTAGCATGAAAATCCTACGGAAATACACACCAAAACCCACACACAAAGTGAACATCAGTTACAGATCACATTTTGCAGACGAATTCCAAATTTCTTTTTAATAACAATAACCAAGTGCAAAATAACTGGGAAACGATACCGACTTGCAACTTATACATTTGAAAACAAGTTCCCCCCTTCTTCAGTCCTTTCATGCGTTGAGTTTTTATGGCTCTGTGTTACACGTCCCAGTTATGGCAATTTGGTATTGGCTCACTGCATGTTACTCGCATCTTGTTAATACCAAAAATAATATTAATGTCAAAGGTATCCAAGGTATATTGTTCGTAGTCCTTTTATCAGAAACATGTGGAACATTCTAGCGGAGGAATACCATCATACATTCTAAAATCTAGAAAACAAAAACTGAAAGCGAAAAATTTTTCCATTTATTAGGTACGAAACGTAAGGAAATAAATTTATGATTCGGTAGCCGTGAACATGCTGATGTTGGAAATATAGCTAAATTTTAGATGCAGAGGACAATGGCACAGTGAAAAATAGTAAGCCCTCACAATTGCTATTTTTGCATAGTTGTAAAGCTTTTATATACATTAGCCTCACCTGAAATGTTTAAGACCAAAGCAGTGCCCATATGGGTAAACAGTAATGTCGCCGGCGACATTTCTTCAGCAGACGACGGAACGGCGTTTAAACACCGCAAACGCCGTAGCCAACCTATTTGATCGGCTTGTGACCTTTGTGGTTTTAATATTGAGTACAAGTCTATGATATCAATGTAATAGAAAGGGGACATAATTTGGTTGATTAAAGTGCCGCCAACTGAAAGTTGCATCAAAAGTTACCTGGATGTCGTAGTCTCTTATATGTCCCTATTGTTTTGGGGCATGTTATATTTATATCTAAAAGAATCTCTATTTTCCAATGGCTAGGCTCGTAATACTTCGGCCTTTTACGAGATCAAGTTTTATTGTATTCCATATACCACGTGTCAACCCGATGTGTTCATTTCACCGCTGAGCTGGGGAAAAGCTGGTAAATACACGACGATTGGTTCATGGCCTACTCTATAACGATGGCAATATTGATAGGGGTGGGCAAGTATGAATTTTTTTTACAAATCTTTTTGTAAAACGAGCATATTTTATGACTATCATTGCGACCTAATAAAGAAATTTCATATTTTGTGCAAATGGCCAAGCCGATTTAATTCGACGGGTAGAAGTTCCCTTCCATCCATACCAATCTATCTATCCATCTGGTCTATCTGCCCAAAAAGTACTCATCTGTCAATCTAAACGTCTGTCGTTTGTCTATTGTCTATCTCTTTCCATCTGTCGGTCTGTCGTCCGACAGATGGAGAGTATCTCAATTAATGAGAGGATCGCCTTTAGAGTATCTCATTAATGCCAAAGTCAAAAATCGCGAAAAAATCTCGAAGTGTTTGGTGATCGTGTTTTCATTACCTATGTGTTTTCCTGAATGTTTCTTCTGTATTGCTTATCAAGGATATGAGCTTGTCACATTCTTGGAGATGGCCGCATACTGTTAAGACACAGTATATATTTTTGGCTCGTGCCCGGAACTCTTTACAGGACACGTCCACCAGTTGCTGTCGGGTTGACAGTCTCGGTAAAGGTGATGATGTTTTACTTATGTGCACCTAGCACTCAGATGTGGCGATTTTTTGTGCAGAACTAAGAAGCATTGCAGTTAACAAGATATATGAACGACTTTACAATGGCAAACATCCAGCTTAAATGTCGCGCAGTCACCCTGTCCCCCCCCATGAGACAGCGTTGACGGCAGTTCAAGACAACGGAGTTCTCTATGGGTACCTACGACCCCAATAGTAGTATATCAATTCCAGGATTGCAAATATTTCCACAAGTCCAATGTTCGCAATGTCCCCTTTGGACCACAAAAAAGGGAATTTTATTTTGATTCCCAAAAATGAAGCTCTTTAAGTTGGATTCTTAATGTGGATGCATGCTTGTGTATTGCCTCACAAAACGTAGCAAGCAAAACACCCCCTAAAGCAAGTATATTGGTTGAGTTGATACCCTAAAGAAGTATTTTGGTTGATTGTGCTACTCGTAACATTTTTAAACATGTAATTTGTGTGACTGCTTAAAAATGCACCACCCTGGATATATGAAAAAAACATGAGGTCAAATTTGGCTGTTCCATTTGGAAATGAAAGTCAAAATTGACTTCATGATTACACTTTACCATCCAACTCTTAGGGGTTCAATATTTGTAGAAAATAAATAAAAAAAGAGCATTAATCAGATGTGATTGGCCACCAATATGTTGTGATAAATCTTACCTTTTTATTGTGGTATAAAATCGGCTGTTATGGGCTCCATAGTTGGTGTGTATGGTATAACACTGATCCGTATCTCGTACGAGTACATTTGTGATCAGTGATTGTGTGTCTGTCGCATGATACCGATTCAGTGCTATCCAATACTCTGTTCCCGATTCTTATATTCGATCAGAAACCCACAAATGGCTCATTGTATGGCCAAGACCAAACGATGAGAGTGTCTCTGAAGGCCTTGAGCTCACCTATGAATAGTTTTCAATCATGAAAACGATAAAAATAAGAACCAGAGAAAGTATTAACACTACAATGAATAAATTACTGCGTCGTTTAACTATATGATCATTTTTAAGTAAACCATATCATGACTAGAACTCAGCGCAGGCTTTTCTAAAGGTTGCTTGACTATAGCGTATGATGTGGAGGGTTTTTTCCACCCCCCCCCCCCCCACAAAAAAAAAAACCTGACAATTACCATCATTGCTGATTTGTGTAACAATTTCCAGTGCAATGTAATATGTCTTCAGGAAACCCACAGAGGAATCAATAACCAACCGCCAAACCATACCGGGAATGGTCCTTGCCACCGATCGAGACCACATGACAATACGGAGTGCCATATTTGTGAGAACAGGCACGAAGTAGAAGCAACCTCAATGTCTGATGATAATAAAAATCGAAGTCCTCACCATTGAGCCTAGCTCTGTCATAGTTACATGTGTATACAAACCTCCATCAGTAGGACTGCGAGCATCTCACCTCAGCCTGGGGAATTCCACCAAACCTCACTTCTCATTGGCGACTTCACAGACATAGTACACAAGGGGCTACAATGAAATCACAAAGAAGGACAGCTGTCGAAGAATGGATAGACAGTCAACATCTCCTTCACGACTCTAAAGATGCCGCCATCATTCAAAGTGCCCGTTGGAAGAGAGGTACAACCCTGATCTAGCTATTGTTAGCAAAAACATCTCTAAACCTTCTTTGTAGGCAAGATTGTTCTGGATACTGTTCCACAAACTCAAAATAGACAATCGGTATCAAAGTCAAGGCTGCAATAAGAACAACAAGTGCCTTTTAAGCGCCGCTATAACTACAGAATAGCAGACTGGCAAGGATTCACTGATGACTGGATCAGAACGTGAAGGAGAGGCTCCAAAAACCCCAAACTATGACAAATTTGCCCAACTAGTGAACAAGACTGCACGGAGATCATACCCAGAGGATGGAGGACGGTAATATATACCAGGCCTTTCCAAGGAAGTGACTAGAGAATATCAAGGGTATATTACCATGTTTGAGGCTGATCCCTTTTCAGCTGAAACAACTGCTAAAGCGTGACGGGGGTGAGTTTCGAAAGGATCTCCAGGAAAAGATCAAATCCTGGCACACTTTAATTGAATCCACCGATTATGACCCATAACAGCAGAAAGCATGTCTACCTTCCGAAAGCTCCGAGGGGATATCCAACAGAACCCTCCACAGCAGCCAACTGGTCTCACCCAACCAAGTTGCCCACCAACGACTTTTAAATGGGCACGTGCAGCAAGAAACCCAATTAGATCAAACTAGACCGTAAGAAGTGTAGTGGTGACCATGGTTTCACCGCACCTTCAACATGGACGAATTGGAATTGAGTATTGCTAAACTTCAACCAGGAAAGCAGTAGGCCTTGACAACATCTATAACTGAGCAACTAAAAAATCTTGGCCCAGTAGAAAGGAATGCTCTTGATGCTCTACAATTGTTGCTTATTCCCACGGTTCCAAAGATCTGAGGGAACGCACATGTTATGGACTCCTAAAAGCATGGGAAAGATCCATCCAACCACAAGAGCTGCTACAGACATATATCACTCCTTGCCATACCTACAAGCTCTTTGAACCGCCTCCTGCTCAATCGTATTGCACTTGTGATAGACGAACACTTCATACCAGAACAAGTAGGTTTTCGGCCAGGCAATCAACAACAAGCCAAAGTACTCAACCTAACTCAAAACATTGAGGATGGGTTTCGAGAAGGTATGGTAACCGGAGCTGGGTTCGTCGACCTATCAGCAGCGATTGACGCCACTGTTTAATCAAGATGCCGACTCCAAAGGATCCTGGAAATTACAAAGGAAATCGCCTTGACTGAGCTTATCCGACGGATTGCTGGCAAACAGAGTTCTTTGTTCCGCTACGAGCGAAGAAGACGCCGATGGCGTAGGCTTCAAAGAATGGTTCTACAAAAGGAGGTGCTTGCACTATCCGGTTTCAAAAAATTACAACGACCAACCTAGGAGTGGTAGGAACCT